>WNYA01000757.1:0-26000 GCA_019512145.1 Engystomops pustulosus | reverse complement strand
AAAAACTTGGCTTATACTCAAATATATATGGTATATACATGGAAAAATTTTAAAGTTATAGGTTTGAGTGTTGTGTATCTAAACAGGTTTGTGTACTGCTCCTCTGCACACCACTGTAGATTAATACTTTCCATGGAAATATCTTGTATAGGGGCAATATTATAGTAATTATATTCTTGTACATAGGGGGCAGTATTATAGTAATTATATTCTTGTACATAGGGGGCAGTATTATAGTATACATTTAGTCTTGTATGACCTTCAATACACAAGAACTGACTATATTTTACATGATAGCTTTATGGCAATAATAAAGTGAGGCCTAATAATCATATTAATTATAATAGCTCTGCATTACTTTAATGGACAAGGCAGTATGTTGCATTAGTTGGCATATTACATAATGCACATCTATGATTTATACTTGACGTCAGGAAACCGCTAACAAGAACAACTCATAAATATGCAAGGTTAAAAAGGTCACAGGAATAGAGTCTACAGATTTACATTGCACAGTATTGATTAATCTGAAGAAGTGCTGACAGCCACATATGACAAAGGCACAAGGGCAAATAATACAATTCTGAAGTACAAGCACATGAGAACTTTATTCATTACATGTGTGCAGGGGCGGACTGGCCATTAACTCCACCGGGAGAAATCCCGGTGGGCCGACCTGTCTGGGTGATCTAGGGCCGGTCCGTGCAGGAGAATGTGACATAGGATGTCAGCACAGAGAGCTGCCTCACCTACACTACAGGCCGCCCGTGCACTGTACTGGGGTCAGCAGCAGAGAGTCCGATGGAAGCTGCTGCCCCTGTGATTAGCAGACAGCTGATTAGCAGCTACACGGAGCTCTGCACAGCTCCAGATAGGACAGCGCTGAGGTCAGGGACAGGGCACTGCTCCGGCCCCTCCTCCCACAACCAGGAAGCAGGAGGCTGCTAGACGGGACGGAGAGGGCTGGGGAGGACTACAAGCCATGTGTATGGAGATCTCAGCCCTGCCAGGCAGCTGCTTCCCTGCACATTGATTCTCCACACAAAGAACTTTGTTACTCTCATAAATAGTAAGTGCAGAAATGTGTAAAGTATTTCTTGCATTTTATTGACATATTTATGTGAGTTTATATATATATGTGTAATGTATGGGTATGTACTAGTAATTCTGCTGGCATTGTATGGAGAAAGCTTGTAGGCTGAGCTCTCAATACAGAGCAGGTGTCAGCCCTTGTGGTATACAGCCCGCCAGCCCCTGTGGTATACAGCCCGCCAGCCCTTGTGGTATACAGCCCGCCAGCCCTTGTGGTATACAGCCCGCCAGCTCCTGTGGTATACAGCCCGCCTGCCCCTGTGGTATACAGCCCACCAGCCCCTGTGGTATACAGCTGGCCAGCCCCTGTAGTATATAGCCACCAGCCCCTGTAGTATATAGCCACCAGCCCCTGTTGTATATAGCCTGCCACCCTCTGCTCCCCCCAGTATATAGCCTGCAGCCCCTGCTCCCCCCAGTATATAGCCTGCAGCCCCTGCTCCCCCCCAGTATATAGCATGCAGCCACTGTCCCCAAAATAATGCCTGTAGGAAAAAAAACAAAGTGTACTCACCTTCCGATGCCAAAGGCAGGTTACCTTCTATGCATCAATGCTCCGGTAGGTCCTTTTCTATCCATTGATGGTCCAGCATCGTCTCCGAGTCCTCGGCAGTCCGTTGCAGGCACTATGATGCCAGCCGCTCGCTGCTGACCGCGCAGGGTCATGGAGCATCGATGGATAGAAGAGGAACTGCCTGCAGGCATTGGAAAGTAAGTACACTTTTTGTTTTTCTTCTAGACTTTAGTATAAGCCGAGTTAGGGTTTTTCAGCAATTTTTTTGTAGTGAAAAACTTGGCTTATACTCGAATCTATATGGTATATACATGGAAAAATTTTAAAGTTATAGGGTTGAGTGTTGTGTATCTAAACGGGTTTGTATATTGCTCCTCTGCACACCACTGTAGATTAATATTTTCCATGGAAATATCTTGTATAGGGGGCAATATTATAGTAGTTATATTCCTGTACATAGGGAGCAGTATTATAGTAGTTATATTCTTGTACATAGGGGGCAGTATTATAGTAGTTATATTCTTGTACATAGGGGGCAGTATTATAGTAGTTATATTCTTGTACATAAGGATATACGACAGCACAGGTAACCAAGGATGCTTACCCACAAGCTCTATAGCATTTCTCTCTTATAGCGCAGGCAGTGGTTTCATCACTGCACCCGCCAGCAAGCCGATGCCATGCGCAATCGTGGGTATCCCAGGGCGCATGCATGATCTTAAAAGCAAAGCATCCTTGGAAACCCACGATTGATTGTAGGAGGATATAGCGCTGAAGCTGCTGCCTGCGCTACAATAAAGAAAAGCTATGAAGATTTACCCGGCTCATTAGCAAAACATTGTTTGAATTAAGTCAATCCACTAACAATGTGACTTGTAACATTTTGCAAATTCCACCCACATCACATGACCCCGCCTACTTCATTTGACTCCACCCACAACATAGGGCCACTCTTAGAATTTTTTCCAGGGCCTCTTTAATTTCCCAGTCCGGCCCTGATCTGAGGGGTACAATTTTTAGCTAAAAGAAGGGTGTCAGTTGCTAGGGTTCTATGGGAATGTGCCACTAGCTGTATTTATGAAAAATGTGGTGACAGGTTCCCTTTAAAACTTTGACATTTGCAGGCATATGTATGCATAGTTATAGACTAGAAACAAACATTGTTGAGTCCTGTTGTCTGATCTTACAATCCTTTGTGTTCATATTGACGTATATTGATCTCATGAAAGGTTATAGACTGCTACGTATAGCTGCAGCACAGAGTATTTCAAAAGAGGCATGTGCTGATTTTGTGGCTAGTTACAAGCACAGACTCAGAGTTACATACTGAAAGGAGAATGGTGGCCAATGGAACAGGGTATTACAGAAGAGTATTGTGCTGATCTTGTGGCTAGTTACAGATCAGTGGTGTAACTAGGAGAGATTGGGCCCCATAGCAGACTTCTACCCCCTAAGAAAACTTATTTGTATAATCACATAATATGCATCTGTCTGGTAGTAAATGTCAAAGGATATGCTTAACCTATATACGTTTGGAGACCTCCCACTGTATAAGATGAGCGTATACTTAAAAAAAAGCCTAATATGTTTATAATGGTGCACATCCTTGATTCTATAGTGTGTCAGGTCAAATGCTGGGGCTCCTGACACTGCGGGTCCCATAGCAGCTGCTACCACTGCAGTCAAGCCCTTGCTAAAGATTCAGAGTTAAATAGTGAAAGGAGAAAGGTCCCCAGTAGCACAGAGTATATTAGTAGCGGATTGTGGAGGATACAGAGAGATTGTAATGATAAGACAGTGGAAGAAGCAGGGCCCCATCAGCAAAGTGTAGTACAGAAAAGGATTGGGGACACGGTACACCCTGGACAGTGGAGGACCCTTACATCCCTTACCTGGTAGGAGCTGTTGCCTTCACTTGGCTTTTATACTTACTTGTTTACCTTTTCTGCAGGGCACTTTTTGTCCCATTTGTTGGGCATTAACGCCCAGTTGATGGATCAACATATTGATATTACACCCTCAGTGAGATACACATTCTCAGGCCCAGCTCCATTCGTTTTATTGCATATACCATCTCCTTCCACTTTGTCCAGGTAGTCCCGTTTCTGTATCTGCTACACCCCATTACCTGTTTTTGCCATTTTTTCATATAAATTTTAATCATATATCAGTGTCTTATCTTTGTCACTTGTATATATTTTTACATGTTTGCATTGTGCCACCAATAAAAATGTACTTTTATTCTAACAACAGTCTTTAGTGTTTTTCCAACTTCCCCTACAATGCAAGGGGTACCCCTCTGATCCACAGATATAACTACTATAAGTACCTGTCCCCTATGACATTAAATATGACTACTATAACTGACCTATGTACAAGAATAAACTCTAAATCTCTGCCCCCTATGTCAAGAATTAACACTATACTAACTGCCCTATTTACAAGAATTAACTTACTATAAAAACACTGCCCCTATGTCCAACGAATATAACTACTATAAACTGCTCCCTATGTACAAGAATATATAACTACTATAATACTGCCCCCCCCTATGTACAGAACTATACTACTATAATACTGCCCCTAGTACAAGAATATAACTACTATAATACTGCCCCTATGTACAATATAATACTACTATAATACGCCCTCTATGTACAAGAATAGATAACTAACTATAACACTGCCCCTATGTTACAAGAATATAACTATATAATACGTCCTCTTGTACAAGAATAACTACTTAAACTGCCCCTATGTACAAGAATATAACTACTATAATATCTGACCCCTATGTACAGAATCTAAACTACTATAATACTGCCCCTATGTACAAGAATATAACTACTATCACTTGCCCTCATGTACAAGATATAACTACTATAATACCGCTCCCCTCTATGTACAAGAATATAACTACGATAAATACTGCCCTTCTATGTACAAGAAGTATAACTACTATAATACTGCCTCTATAAGTACACGCAAGATATACTACTATACCAATACTGCCCCTATGTAAAGAATATAACACTATAAACTGCCCCTATGTCAAAATATAACTACTCTATATAACTGGCCCCTATGTTACAGAAAAACTACTATACATACTGCCCCTATGTACAGAAGATAAGTATAACTAACTATAATACTGCCCTCTCATGTACAAGAATATAACTACATAACACTGCCCGATGTACAAGAATATAACTACTATAAATGCTCCTCATGTACAAGAATATAATACTATATACTGCCCCCTATGTACAGCGAAATAACTACTATAACTACTGCCCCTATGTACAGCGAATATAATCACTTATAATACTTGAATAGCCCCCTATGTAATAGAATATAACTACTGTAATACTGCCCCCTATGTACAAGAATTATACACTGTAAATAACTATGCCCCCTTGTACAGAATAAACTACTATAACTGCCCCTATGTACAGGAATATAACTACTATTATACTGCCCCCTATGTACAAGAATAGAACTCTATAATACGCTCCCTATGTACAAGAATAATATGCTATAATCTACTGCCCCCTATGTACAGGAATATAACTACTATAATACTGCCCCATGTACAGGAATATAACACTATATACTTACCCCCTATGTACAAAGAATATAACTACTGTAAACCTCGCCCTGCCCCTATGTACAAGAATAAACTACTATAATCTGGCCCCTATGTACAGAATATAACTACTATAATACTGCCCCTATGTACAGAATATAACTACTAATGAACATAAACTTGCCCCCTATGTAGAATATCACTACAATATACTATAATACTGCCCCTATGTAACAAGAATACTGAACTAACTAAATACTGCCCCCTATGATACAGAAGTATAACTATATAATAACTGCCCCTATGTACAAGCATATATCACTACTATCTGACTATACTGCCCCCTAGTACAGGAATCATAACTACTATAATACTGCCCAAGCTCTATGTACAGAATATAACTACTATATAATACTGCCCTATGTACAGTAATATAACTACTATATACTGCCCCCTATGTACAGGAATATAACTACTATAATACTGCCTCTTCTAATTACAAGATCAACTACTATAATACTGCCCCTATGTTACAAGAATAAACTACTATAATATGCCCCCTATGTACAAGAATATAACTTACTAATAATAGTGCCCCCTATGTACAAGAATATACTAATATAATACGCCCCCTATGTACAAGAATTAACTACTATACTACGCCCCCTATGTCAAGGAAATAACTACTATATTACTAGCCCCCTATGTACCAGACTTACCTCAATACTGCCATATGTACGCATCCCCTACTATGACCCAAGATTCTTTCCATGGACCAGTATAATCGGCAGTGGTGTGCCGCAGGAGCATCACACATCTGTTTAGATCCCACCAACTCAACCTATTTATAACTTTAAAATTTTTCCCTGTCTGTACCATTCATATTGGGTACTAACAAGTTTTTCACTACCACCAAAAATTTGCGCAACCACCCTACCTGGCTGGTTTTACTAAAGTTCGAAAACAACAAACAACAGTGTACTCACTTTCCATACCGCAGGCAGTTCCTCTTCTTCCCACGACTGCTCGTGAAACAGCTCCATGACTGCGCAGTCAAGCATCGAGCTGGGCCTGACCATCATTGTGCCTGGCAAGACGCCAAGGACACGGAAGGCCGATGATGGACATCAATGGATAGAAAAGGAGCACTACCGGAGCATTGATGCATAGAAGGTAACTGCCTTGCATCGTAAGGCTGATGTACACTTTGTTCTTTTTCCTATCAGGCATTATTTTGGAGGACAGTGGCTTTAGGCTATATACTGGGTTGGACAGGGCTGCATGCTATAAACTGGGGGGACAGGGGCTGCAGCTATGATACTGGGGGGACGAGGGCTGTAGCTATACTGGGGGTAGCAGGGGCTGTGGCTAGTATCCTGGTTGGGCGGCCTGCATGCTTTAACTGGGGGGGAGCAGGGGCTGCAGGCTATATACTGGGGGAGCAGGGCTGTAGGGCTATATACGGGGGGAGCAGGGGCCCTGCAGGCTATCTACTGGGGGGAGCATGGGCTGCGGCGATATACTGGGTGGAGCAGGGGTGTGGCATGCTCGTAACACAGGGGTGGCTGGCTGTATACTACAGCGGCTGCCGGTGCTGTATACCACAGCAGGGCTGGCAGGGATGTAAACCACAGGGCGCGTATACCAGGGGCGCTGTTGATACCACAGGGGCTGGCGGGCTTGTATACCACAGGAGTGGCTGGCGGGCTAGTATTACACAGGGGGTGCGGCGCTGTATAACCAAAGGGGCTGGACGTGCTGTATACCACAGTGGGTTGGCGGTGCTGTATAACTACCACAGGGGTGGTCGGGCTTAATACCACAGGGGCTCGTTATACCCAGGGGCTTGATGTGGCCCACAGGGGCTGGCGGGTGTATACCAAGGGGCTGGCGGCGTATACCACAGGGGAGGCGGGCTTTTATACCACAGGATTGGCGGGCTGTATACCACAGGGATTGGCGGCTGTATATCCAAAAACAGGGATTGGGGCTGATACCACAGGGTTGGCGGCGCTGTATGTTACCAAAGGATGGCGGGCTGTTTTACCACCAGGGGCTTGATCGGGCTGTATACCACAAGGACTGGCGGGCTGTATACACCAGGGGCTGGCGGGCCTGAACACGGGCTGCGCTACCCTGGGTTATACCACAGGGCTGGGGCTGAAAGCGGGGGCGAATTACAACAGGGAGTGGCGGGCCTTTTACAACCAGGCTGGCGGGGTGTATACAACAAGGGGCTTGGCGGGCTGTATAACAGATGGTGGCATACCAAGGGGCTGGCGGGTGATACCACAGGGCTGGTGGGCTGTATACCACAGGGGCTGGCGGGCTGTATACCACAAGGGCGGCGGGCTGTATACCACAGGGTGGGCCAGGCTGTATACCACAGGATGGCGGGCTGATAGCCAAGGCTTTCGGCTGCTATCCAAGGGCTTGGTGGTGTATACAACGGGGCTGGCGGGCTGTATACCCAGGGGCTGGCGGGCTGTATACCAGGGGTCTGGAGGGCTTTGTTTGTTTTTTTGGTATACCAGCGGGGCTGGCGGCAGAGCCACGGGGATCCAGCTTGATATACCACAAGGGCTGGCGGCGTGCTGTATACCACAAGGGGCTGGCGGTCTGTATACCACAGGGGCTGACACCTGCCTCTGTATTGAGAGCTCAGCTAAAGCTTTCTCCATAGCAATGCCGCAGAATTAACTATTACAATCCCCGACATTACATATATATATATATATACACTAACACATAAACTGATGTCATACAATGTAAAGGAAATACTTTACCACATTGCACCTTACTTATTTATGAGCGGAGTAACAAAGTTGTTTGTGTGGAGCATCAATGTGAGTGCAGGGAAGGCAGCTGCAGCTGTCAGGAGCAGGGTGAGATCTCCATACACATGGCTTGTGTTTTCCATCCACCAAGCACTCTCCGTCCCGTCATAGCAGCCTCCTGCTTCCTGTTGGGCGAGGAGGGGGCCGGAAGCAGTGCCCGTGCCTGTACCTCAAGCTGCCTGAGAGCTCCGTGAGCGGTATCACTGTCACACAGGGTGCAGAGCTTCCATCGACTCTCTGCTAGCTGCCCCAGTACAGTGCACGGCCTCGGCCTGTAGTGTGGGGGAGATGCCTCTCGTGCTGAATGGCATGTCAGCCTCACTGTGTCACATGCTTTCTGCACGGAACCGGCCGCACAGATCAGTCCGAGACATGTCGGCCCACTCGGGGATTTTCCCCGGTCGGAGTTAATGGCCAGTCGGCCCTGGGCAAGTTTGTAGAGACATGTGGGGGGCTGTGAGGTGGCCGGGACCTAACCTTGGTGGAATGTGTAGTGATCCACCGGGCATCCGGCAGCAAGCGAAATAGAGGTCATACCACGCACATGACTTGCCTGCTACGGCCCGTGAGCAACCAGGAAACAAGGGTTATACCAATAGTGTCTAAGAATCAGAAGCAGGACGGAATGTACATTGCATGCCGTCCGACAGTCCACAAGGTATGGCTAAAGCCTCAGGAATCTAAGAGTAATGAATGACAAAGAACCTAAAGAAACATGACCAGACATTGGCTAAGACACAGAAGCCTAGAAACACCTAAGGCTCGCCCTGCTGCTTGAGTGGCCACTCCACATTCCACTCGACCCAGTCACATGGCCATATCTCACCCAACAAGAGCAGCTGTGACACACACACCACTACAATGAGAACCCGTCACCTTCCAGGCCTGGCCACACCATTCATCACTCGTCCAAACCCATGAAAAATGGAAGAGAAGCAAATGAGCCTTTACACACGCAAGCTTGGTTCTGAAAAGGCGCATTTTCAAATTGGCTGGCTTTTGACATGCCCCCATTAAGGCTGGTGGAGACATACAGAGCGTTAACGCCCTTCAGGAAGCAGCCATTGTTACATTAAGGTTTAGCCCTCCTTTTTTCGTATCTGCCCATATCGCTTCATATGTTATAACTTTTAAACACTTTAAACTTACCAAATGATTTGTGAGAATGTTTTTTTATACAATTGGGGGTGGGGGGGATTTATCATGTGTCCCGGGTTCCATCAGTTTTAGGAGAAAAACCCTAGTCATTTTCTTTTTTTTTTTCCCTTTGGTTTTGAAAAAAAATTTTTATTTGATAACTCAACATTACAAGCCAGTTCAACTTAGGAGATAGGGAACACGCAGTACCCTCTCCTTTCATCAAGCAATATTGTACACTATATGACTAAATAGGTTACATTGCTCCAGGTTATTGGGTGTTAGTATACATTGTTATATATCCCCACTTGCAGAACTATAACAGGGATGGGAGGGGGAGGGGGGATGAGGGGGAGAGGAGATTACAGCATGAATTTTAGCCCAATCATTACATATGGGTTAGTTCTTGGTTTTCTATTGGCGATTTGTTACTCTATAATTGCGCTACAAGGGGTTTCATAGTTTTATCAATATTACGCCCAGTAAACTTCACAGAACTTTACATTGTAAGATAAAAGGAGTGGTGGCAGTTGGGATATTATCCACCTCGCTGCCTGTCTATATTTTGTGTGCCAGGAGCCCACCATATTAATAAAATGTAAGCATGTTTCCTGTCCCGACCAACTTGTTATTCTTCTAGCCGACACATTTGTCTACCTTATTTAAGCCACTCAGCACTCTGCTGCATATAAAGTATAAGTAACTTGGCTCCTGTCCTAGCGCGTTGGTAGGTTCCATTTAGCAGGTGTATCGCATTTTATTAGGCTAACCACAATAGTACACTCGCGGGGTAGGATAAAGCCCTGGAATGTTATTTGATTATTAATCTTAGCACCTTCTTTCCCAAAAAAATTTTTTTCTGGAATCCCTGAACGGAACCAAAATGTGTGCCTGTGACCAATCGCCTAATCACATCTCGCAACATTTATTGTTTGATGCTAAGAATTTTAAGGTGTTCCTGTCAACATCGGTCTTTAGCTTATAATGATTTCTGCTTGAACTTTCAACACAGCCTTGAAAAGCCAGAGAGTTATTATGAATCTTAGCATTTCTATTACCTGAGAAATCTTTTTCCCAGTTGGCATATAAGTCAGCTGCCCTCGGCCATCAGGTTCCTCGAGTATTTATTATACACCACAGAGATAAACCTTTTGGTCTACACGGTTGTTCATCAACTCCTCTACTATGTTTATCCTGAGTCCATGTGTTTTAGGCTATTATTTGTTCAATTTATGTAGGGAAGTGCTTTAGGAAGAAGATTAATTTTTAGTTTCCATTAACCCCTAGAACCCCTAGGCGGACCAGAGGACGTTATCGTACGTCCCGGGTGGCTAGATGCCTTAGTGGCCACCAGGCCGCACTATAACGCCTGCTTTCTGGCAACCGTATCACGAGCGGACCAGTACCAGAAGCAGCGGATGTCAGCTGTCTATCACAACTGACACCAGCGCCTCATAACACCCATAATCGGAGGCGACTCCAACCGCGGGTGTTAACAAACACCTTACAAGCACATGGCGTGTAAGGTTTTCCTTAGATGGATCGATCCCCTTGCTGCTTATCGGGGATCCGATCCACTTCTGGGCACTCCGAGGACTGGGCATGTGCCCTGGAGCTGCCCGCTTCCCTCCTGGCAGTCAGATCCCTTCATCTTGTTTTGACTGTAAACTCAGTTTACCCTGCGCTTACACTCTTTACACTGTAAACCTCAGTTTACACTGCTCTAAATAAAAATAGTATTGTAGAGCAGTGTATTGACTTGAACCAGCGATCAGAGCATTGCTTGTTCAAGTTCAGTATTAAAGTAAAAAAGTGAAAACACTGAACATACCATTAATAATAAATAAAATATAAATACATAAAATATAAGCCCCTAAATGTCACTTTTCCCATAAAACACTTAATAACGTATAAAAAACAACAAAAACCAAACCAAAAAACCCCATTAACTCTGTATAATAAAACAGAATTGATACTGACCCGCTACGTAAACGCTGAAGAAAAAAACTCAAAACGTTTCCGAACAAAGAGATATTTTAATTAACATCTTTTTAAAATGCTCGAACAGTGATTTAAAAAATTGGTTATGCACTCTAACATAAGACCACTAAAAGAACAATCTTCTCGGAAAAAATAAGCCCTTAAATAGATTTTGTGAGCGAAACGAAAAAAATGTCATATGAAAATGCATATTCCAGACGGGGATGGCGAAAATTAACACAACATTTTGTCCAATTTACTTCTTATTCAGTAACAAATGGGAAAAAAATCTCTATAAATGAAGTATTTTCGTATTGTGGCACCCAAAGATAAAAATAGTACATATTTTATGGTATGGTTAACGGCAAAAAAAAAACCACCTAAATTTTCCCATAATTTCCAATTTTTCCACGCAATAAAGAGTTAATACAATCTCGCTAGCTATAGATTCCCAAAATTACATACCCAAAAAGTGCATTTCATGTGGCAAAAGAAAGAACCCCTATAGGTCCACATTATAAAAATATTGAATATATGCCTGTACAATGTTGACCTAGCAAAATCTGATTTGGTGGCTGCCTCCTTTCCACTCTATGCCCGTCCGTGAGCCCATACAGCAGGTTACCACCACATATGGATATCGGTGTACTCAGGAGAGATTGGTATCACATTATGGGAGCCCTTTTTTTATTTAAGCCCTTTAAATGTGTTAATTTTTCCCACCCAATATGAAAAAATATTACAATTTTGCGACTGCACCTCCATTTTGTTTTAACCCCTATAAACACCTAAAGTCCAACTTCTTAAAAGTTGTTTTTCATACGTTGAGGTGTGTCGTTTCCACAATGGGGTATTTCTAGTCTCGCTATTATTTGCTATCAGTGCAATTAAGAAGTTTGAGCAGTCCATCTAAATACGGGTTCTGGTGTTTTACAATGTGAAAATGATACCTAAATTCTGAGCCTCATACCAGTCTAATTAAAACATCAGGATCTTAAAAAACCATGGCCAACATAAAGCAGACATTTGGGAATGTAAGTTAATGAATTTATGTTGGGAGCTATGACGATCTGCATCCAAAGTAGAGAATTTATAACTTTTGAAAATAGAATTTTCCAAATTGTTTGCCCAATTTTTTTTTTTTCATACTAAACAAAAATATAATTTCAATCCAAATTTTTTTAACTAATTTTGAAGTACAATGTGTCACGAGAAAAACAATCCTCAAAATCCCCTGGAATCTTAATCGTTCCAAAGCTATAACCACTTATAAGACATAGAGCAAGATTGTGAAAAGTGGGGCCCTCATCTTAAGGCCAAAGAGGCCAAATCACGTAGGGGTTATTCCCTCTGTATTTCTTGATACTTTAATATTTCACTGTTGGGGTAGATTCCAGTTTCTCCACATTCCTGATATTTAGTGGTTATGGTTGATGTAGTAGGGAGAAGACGTGCTGTCCTTACCGGGATGGGATGAGATAGGGAACTATGTTGTCTCATGACCTCAATGTGCCTTTTACGGTGTCCTTTTTAGTGTCTGAGTGGTCCCCAGGCCAGCCAAAGCCATTTGGTCATCTATACTCGCAATCTATGTCTATTCCCAATATCCTATTTGAGGGCGAGTTGATCTGTAGCCCCTCCTTAATGTGGACTGCAGTGTCATATAGCAGAGGTCAGGTAGTCCCATTCCTCCTCCTTTTTTCCTTGTTGTGTAAGACGAATAATTTTATCCTAGCTCATTTTCCCCTCGCTAGAATGTTGCCTGCAACTAGTTTGGAAGAAGTGTTTTGGAATATATAGTGGCGCATTTGTAGTAGATAGGTAATCTTGGCATAATGTATGCCTTTAACAAGTTTTTTTCTACCCATCCTGGATACAAAAGGGATTTTTAAAATGACTTTAAATATTGGTCTATGGATCTTTAATAAGGGTTTTATTGGTTACTACTGCAATAAATCTGAGGTCTTTTGTAATATTTACTCCTAAGTATTTTATTTGGTTGGTTTGCCCCAGGGAATGGTAGCTCTGTAATTAATTTACTTAGGGGCTGTGATATTTTAACACTTCAGATTTGGTAAAAATTTATTTTATAAATTGTCTTGTACATAGGGGGCAGTATTATAGTAGTTATATTCTTGTACATAGGGGGCAGTATTATAGTAGTTATATTCTTGTACATAAGGACATACGACAGCACAGGTAACCAAGGATGCTTACCCGCAAGCTCTATAGCATTTCTCTCTTGTAGCGCAGGCAGTGGTTTCATCACTGCACCTGCCAGCAAGCCGATGTCATGTGCAATCGTGGGTATCCCAGGGCGCATGCATCATCTTAAAAGCAAAGCATCCTTGGAAACCCACGATTGATTGTAGGAGGATATAGCGCTGAAGCTGCTGCCTGCGCTACAATAAAGAAAAGCTATAAAGATTTACCCGGCTTATTAGCAAAACATTGTTTGAATTAAGTCAATCCACTAACAATGTGACTTGTAACATTTTGCAAATTCCACCCACATCACATGACCCCGCCTACTTCATTTGACTCCACCCACAAATAGGGGCCACTCTTAGAATTTTTCCAGGGCCTCTTTAATTTCCCAGTCCGCCCCTGACTGTGCCCTCAATACTGCCCTCTTTCACTGTCTGCATGTCACAGACAGTCACAGCCATTGTCAGTTGTGTTTCATGATCATTGTATGCATCTTCTGATATTCCACCATCCTCACCCTCATCCTAAAATAAAAGTTCTTGGGAATCTTTGATCTCTATGACTTCTACTAGAACAGGGAAAAGTGGAAAACCACAAAATCCCAGCTAGGAAAGCTGAGTACAGCGTGAGTGACTGCTCCATGACTTTTCGCCTGAAATTGCTTTGCTAATTTGAGTGTGGTTGAGGTGGAGAGCTCGGTACTTTCAACTGAGGATGACCCTTAAGTTGAGAAACTGATTGCCATGTTATCAACGAATGCCTCAAATTCATGTAGCCTACAAGTTCATATTAGTGCTAATTTGTACCAGAGGAACTTGGAACATGCAGAGACGGAGCATGTCCTCTCCCTGCAGCAGCAGCTCCATCATCACCACAAGAAACCCCACAGCCAAGTCACTATCCCTTAATTCTTGGTTTTATTTTTTCATTTTAAAAGACCTGCAGTTCCAAACTATACAGTGACAGCACCTACACCATCTTGGTATTAGTGCACGCTATGCACTGACAGGAGACCCTTTACAATCTAGGTATAGGAGCATGACCGGAGAAATTTTATGATTTTTCCGGAGCTGAAAACTATAAAGAGACCAATTCTTGCTGGATTAAATGCAAATATTCCTAGCATTCACTGGACTTTCCAATTATTACTGTGTAATCGTCTATAAGCATTTAGAATATTCCTGAACTATTGCATCCTATCAGTTTCTCAAGGCAGTTCTTCTGAGTGCCCTAAAAAGGGCACATGTTTCTTATTTCCACCTTATTTCAGAAGTTCCTGTCTGTCTTTCTGATAATATAAAAAGTGACAAGCTCTCCCTAGCTCTGTTTCCAGTTTAGAATACTGTCTAAACATGTGACTTAGCTCATATACAGCAGAGTCACATTTCAAGCCTGGCTAATCACAGGTACAGGCTTCTGGTTGCTATGGGCCAGCAAGCTACTTCATTGGCTTCTCAGATGTCATTTAAGTAGCTTGGCGCTTTTCCAGAACATGGGCCCATATACTGAACAGCAGTACTTAATTGCTTTCCAGGTCCTTGGGTGCCAAACCCACCAAATTCGATATGGACCTGAACTTTGCAGTTAGGGCCTACTCATCAGTGCTCCAGATATATGCCCACTAGGGGTCAAAGTTTAGGAATTAGGGCAGCATCACATGCTTATATTCACTAGTGAACCGATCTACTTGGAATGAAGGCTACAGCTCCACACTGGATGGCTTAATGCCCACCTACCCTCTCCATGTGGAGGAAACTAATTAGTTACTTTATATAGAGATCTACTTATTGATCGAAAATATAAACAGAATGGTGGGAATTCATTAAGAATGGTGTTTTAAACTCTAATCTTAAATCCCCCCTTCCCTTCCGGGGCTTGGATGTACTTACATCAAAGAACAAGTTCCCCTTCATAAAGAGGAGGAAATATATAGATGGACCCAAAAGGTAATTTTAAACCATGGTGGATGGGAATCACAATTACAATATTTTTAACACCAATAGTCGCACGGCTTACGACCAAAAATACCTTATATCCACCAGGGTTGAAATTAAAATATAACTTTTATTATTTTATTTATAAGAAACAGCCATAATAGAACAAATTTAAAAGTATGCGAACAGGCGATGTACGGGAGAGAGTAAATTATCTGGGGCTAGGAAGTTTAAGAATTCAACAGTAGGAAAATTGTGGATACTCTAGGGGGGGTTGATCAGTTCTCCCTAGAGACTAATGGTAGCTGAGCTGGCTACTGGAAATAATTCAATTTGTTGATGGAAGCCTCTAGCATTTGTTGCCAATAGAATACACACATGTTGCACAACCAGCCCAGCCAACATGTCCACGCGTCACAGCGTCATCAGGGGTTTAGGGCAGTCAGCCGAAATAATATGCCGGTAATAGCTAGGAGGCTTCCACCAACAAATTGCAATTGTTTACAGTAGCCAGCTCAGCTACCATTAGTCTCTAGAGCGAACTGATCAACCCCCCCCCCCTAGAGTATCCACAATTTTCCTACTGTTGAATTCTCAAACTTCCTGGCCCCAGCTATTCTACTCTATCCCGTACATCGTTGTTCACATACTTCAACATTTTCTATTGTGGCTGTTTCTTATAAATAAACTAATTACATTTATTCAACCTGGATAAGGGTATTTTGGTTGTAAGCCATGCGACATTGGTTTTAAAAAATTGATGTACTTATAGGCTTCTTCAGTCTGAAACTAAGACCAGTCTCAATGGCTAGTTTTATACTTATTATTAAATAAAGTAAAGACACCCTGCCCACCTTCCCCTTCCTGATCCCTAACACACCCAAACATGGCATGGGTTCGAAGAGCCAGGACACAGGCCACGACACATCACAGCTATGTGGATATAAATAGAAACACAGGAATAATAAGGAATAAAACTATTTCTTACCCTGTCATTTTTCCATTTGTTTGCTGGAGATGATTGGGTAGCTGAAAAAACTCCCTTTTGGCGACTCTATGAAGACCGTTTGATTTTCTTTACAAATTCAAACTGGTTTTTTTTTCCCATTGGATACATTATCCAGGGTGCTAACTGCCAGTGAAAGAGAACTTCACCACTGGGATCAAACTTATTACATCCCCACTGGGATCCGTGTACATAACGTACTTCATGTACTGCCACAGCTGTAACACAAGGAGAAAGAAAAATATACATCACGTATTATTACACATTCATCATATCACTGAGTTTATTTCTTTGCAATTATGCTTTCTACTCTGATTTCTTATTAAAACTATCATCACAAACTAGTTCTAAAATATTAAAGACAATCTCATTGCTATAATACAACATTCCTGTCACTATTCGATCATCACTATACACTCATACGATTTTTTAACACGATACACCAGTCCATGGTTTCAGTGATTTCCATGGATCAAGGCATATTCGACGTGGCAGGTGGCATGACGTAACACGCCGCTTCGTGGAGCTGTCCGACCCCCATCTATGACAATGATGCCGCAGCCTGCCACGATTGAGGCTCTCTCTAGGTTGCCTGTGGCCGTTTCCGTATGGCGCAAGGAGGAAAGAGACGAGACTCCTCGTTGCCGCACAATGGTCATTGCCCTTACGGAGAATGCTACTGTTGACGATATTGAAACATCGGGGCGACGCAATCGACGCGTGCGAGCAGGAGGAATAGAGACGCCGCTTCCTATGGCCGTCCCGGTCGAGCCCGTCCGTGTAATGCTTGTCAGTGCTGATGGTGCCAAACACCGGTGACACGACCGATAGTCACCTCTTGGGTAAGAGGGTAAGGGAAGTTGCACGAGGACCGCAACAGAGAGGCTACTTGGATCCAAGGAGTGAAGGTGTTTCGGATATGTGCAGTATGTGGATTTTTTTCCAACCATCCCTTTCTGAAAAACAACAGCTCCCTTGTATATAGGAGAGGACAGGAACGCGAGCCAGCAGCGATAGACCGGCCGGAGAGGTGTTGGTAACGTTTAAACAATCTTTTTGCTTTCACCTGCGATTATGTCTACACTTCTTAGTGTATGGCCCATTACTAACATTGGCACGAATAAGCGACGTGGCTGTCCCTGTGCCTTGGATTTGCACTGATGATTAGATATCACTTTATGCCACTGGCTGGTTAAAACCCAGCCCGTTGAAGTTGTTGGCAGAAGATGCTCTGGTTATTGTTTTCCAGCCCGGGACTGGAGGCATTCATAGTGAAAGGGCTCACGAGGTCCGGGCGCAGACCAATTCCTGGTGCACCCCCAAGACCTAATTGGTCAATGATGTTATGCTCTAAGGATAGAGCACGGAATTTAAGGTGCTACGTAACTTGGGGAAACGGTTGATGAGCGGTCAAAATATTCGCATATCCTGAACTACTCTAGGGCTACTATGACGAAAAGGAAGGAAGTTAGGACTAAGAAAAAAAAACTAGCAGAAAAGGACCTTCTATTCTTAATAAACCCGCCAAACTGCGCGTAATTTTCCAGGGAACACGTTTCTTTTTTTCCTCTCCAGAAGAGGGCTTTAAATGGTTGATTAAAGGGCCTATAGGTGTTTCCTTGACATTAGGAAGTATTGGGTGGTCAGACTGGGGGGACGGATAGGTCCAGGGGTTTGTAGCTAGAAAAGAGTACCAAAGTAATGTGGTACACGAAGAGGAGTGGGGGGGTCAGGGTGGGTTGGAATTAGGGTGGGCGGTGGTGGTTGGGCCTCTGTCGTGGGCCTTTTTTTTTCCATCTCCCCTTACACTTTCACACATATAGGTAATGAATCCATTATAAACAGGAATGTTAGAGGTGTTGGGGGAGAGGATCAAACGTTATATTGTCTTTGAAGTTATTCAAAGACTATCCCGCGATTGGTGTGCTTACTTGAGACCCATCTTAGTCTGACACGGTGAGGAGATTGGCGAGAAAAATGGGCTACTAAAAATACCACTCTGTGTTTTCCACATATGCTTAGGGGTGTCAGCGTCTTCATCCCTAGTGCTGTAAAACTTTCAAACATCTCCCACAAAGTGATCGGGACGGGTAGATTTGTTTTTTTTTTTCCAGTTCCTACCAGAGGATGTCTCGAAGTTGACCTTATTTTGGCATCTGTAAAGGCCCTCCTCTGTAACGAAAAAAATGAAATATGAGAGGGCGAGTCATTCGGACCACCCTATGGTGCACTGGAAGTAGAAATGGGTGATAGTCGGAGAGGAAACCCCCAAAATCAACCCATATTGGTTAATCTTCTCCTTTCTAAAGATGAGGAAGTACAGAGGAAATCAATACTTTTTAGAGAAGATAATATTGGTTCCACCCACATCAGAGTTGTATGGGATTCATTGAAAGTCCATATGAGAGCATATGTGCAATATCAAATTTGGGGGAAAAAAGCCTATGAGCATAAAGAGGAGACATTAAAGAAAACATTGGAAAAAGCCAGGTAGAATATAACAGATCCCCTCTAGAAACCCAACTTAGAGATTACAAACGTCCAGGTTTAGAGTAGAGGGAGTATATGAGGGAAAAATACAACAGAAGGCTTTTTTTTAAGGGTCAGAAATATTGTTGTGAGTCGGTCGGCCAGGAAGAGGCCTGGCCACAGTAGTTCGTAATCAAAAAGACAGTCAATACATCCAATCAAATATTAGACCAGAGCGGGGAGGTTTGGAGTCCCACAGGAAATTAACAAAGTGGAGTTTTTTTCGACCCTATATTTCCAGACTTAAAAAATCGACCATCCTGAGCTAGAACAGTATTTATCTAGAGTCACTCTCCCCAGCTATCGGTCTCCCCAGAGACGGTTGTTATTAAACCAACCCCTGACTCTGGAAGAAATCACAAACACCTTACTAGCATTTCGGGAACACGAGTCCAGGGTCCGATGGATTACCGTTTGAAGTCTATAGAAGGTATGGTCAAAACTCTGCTTCCTCTTACTATTGGAGTCCTTAATGCCAGCTTTGCGAAAGGAAAGCTTTCGGACTCATGATGGAGGCACTAATTGTCCTTATTCCCAAAAAAAGGAAAAAATACTTTGGAAAGAGAATCATATCGGCCATCTCATATGCTGAAACACGGACGTGAAAATCCTGGCTAAAAAAACATCATTGAGATTACGGGGGGTTGTTACAAGATCTTAACACCCAGTCAGGCCAGGGGGGGATTTATACCGGGCCGCCATATTAGAGATAACTTGGATAGGTTGTTTCTGGTTTCAGCTCGGGGCGGATGTGGGGGGCCGCTCCATCCTGATCTCTTGACGCGGCCAAGCGTTCGACAGGGTGGAGTGCCCTTCCTTTGGCCGCTATGAGAAGGTTTGGTTGTCGGTTTGGAGGGGAGGATTTACGTCTCGGGTCAAGCTATTATGTAAAAAACCCGATGGCCGGGTCTTACCAACGACCGGTTTCAGGAAAATTTTTATTTGGAAAGGGGCACCGCAAGGATGCCCCTTATACCCCACTATTGTTAACCTCTCATTGAACCTCTGGCATCTTGATAAGAGGGGCTCCAGAGATACTCGGATGTGGCTGCATGGGAGGGCTCCGATAAAATACATTATATGCTGCAGTAATTTTATCTGTGGGAAATTCGGCTGTATCTATTCCAAAGCGATTCAACTGATTCAGACTAGGTTCTTACTTGGGCTTGAAATCAATTGGAATAAACAGTGTTGCTTCGAATAGATGAGATTCTACTGAAGGCTTTTGAGTTCCTTCAGTATTTGTGAGACCACACGAACTATGGATATTGGGGCTCTCACGTGATCTCTACGGACACCAGGAGATATGTTGAGTTAAATATTCGACCATTGATAGCGAAAAATCGTAAAAAATTCTATCTGGGTTAAATTGCCTCTTACTAGGGCTGACAGAATAGGCTTATTAAAAATGTAATCCTTCCACATGAGCTTTATATGTTCTCTCGGATCCTCCGGGGTGGTGTGGGTGGAAGAAAACGACTTTACAACTTATTGAAAACTCTGTCATGAGTTGATTTGGGGGGAGAAAACATGTACGAATTAAAATTTGTTACCTATACAAAAGTCTGGAGAAGGAGGATTGGCAATCCCCACTTTAAATTATATTTTTTGGCAGCTAAGGTTTGTTTTTTATCAAAGTGGAACAACTCAGGGTTTTTTTCACAAATACAGGGCAAAGTAGGGCAATAGTCTTTTTGGGAGATCTGTGAATCTGGCCAATTGGCGAAGGGGGGGTTAAGGCGGAGTTAAAACATCTTCCTGCCTGAGAAGACTAATAAATGAGAGTGTGAAATCCCTGAAGAGGATGGGAGGAGAGAGAGGGTGCCTTACTGGTTTCCCCTCTGTGGTATAATATTAAACCTGAAGGAATTTTGGAAAATGTGGATGTTTAGGTTTGTATAGCACTAGGTGTACTAGGGTATGTCATATATTCCAAGATGGAGATACTAATGACTTATAAGGACATTGAAGGATTTACGGTTAGGTAGGAATAGTATTTTCACTATTTACAATTGAAAGATGTATTAATAAGACACAGGAAAAAAAAATACTTTTTGTGCACTAGTAGTACACTGATTGATCACTTTTCTTAACTGGCAGGGAAAATGACGGTTTCACGAATATATAACCTCTTACTTAGAGTAGCCACAGAGGATTAAATTTAAGGCCATTTGCCACTGGGATTCAGATGGATATGTCTTTCACAGGGCAACTGGTGTGAGGTTTATCGGAATTTCACGTTTATGCTCACTAAAATATGAATCATAGAATGATCCAATTAACGTCATACATAGGATATACTACACTACACTGTTATCAAAAAATGAGATTGTATAAGACGTAGGTGTCACGATGCGAATGTATGAACGCCAGATTCCCACATTTGAGTTGGAGCTGCCACTACTATTAATCTTCTGGCAAGGAATACATGAAAATATTGAGGCTTAAACTGGGGTTCCAAATTCCCTGTTCTGCTGAGGTATTAATTTTGACTGCAAAAATTAATTAACTGCAAAACTGCGCAGGGTTGGGAATATCTAAAAAAAAAAAACTATTATCTATGAATGTCTTCACGGCTAAGGTTTGCTCGCACAGAAACTGGATGAAGTCGCACCCACCGACTTCTACAATGGGAGGACTTGACACACAAGATAAAGACGTATGAAAAATGACTTTGGAATCGAAATCAGCTAGCACCAATGGGAAAGAAATTATGGGAATGACAGAATAAGGTTTTTTTTTTTTTTTTTCTTTTCCCCAGGCATAGGGAGGGGGGTGGATTGGGGGTTGGGAAGGGGAAACATAAAAGGTGGATGGGGCAATGAAAGGCCTTACGGATAGAGGAACAACTTCATATTATTCGTTAGATGCAATCAAGATATTATAAGATGCTAGGGGTAAGCAAAGTCCGCATAAAAGGACCACATTGGTGTAAGAAGTTCGTGGTGTCTATGTTGAACGTCAGGTACACACACTCATTTCTGGAATATCGTGGGATAATTTGAGCAGATCAACACTGCACTAGCACTTTAATTCTAAATTTTTGAAGTACACCACTGGAGTCTATCTCTCATGTTTAGAAATTAATTTACTTTGATTGCTAACTAATTGATACCCCATACAATGATGGTTTCCAAACGTCTTAGCAATCGTTGTGTTATATAGGAAATCATCTTGTATTAATGTGATGATTGAAGCTATCATTGTAGATTGCCTTTGGTGTTTATGGTTTGTACACTAAAATACATAATAAATATAAAAAAAAAACACTGATACACTCATCACTATTATCATTTAACTGATATATTCCTCACTATTATCATTACACTGATACAGCTAATCCTATTATCATCTACACTGAAACACTATCATTATTATCATTTACACTGATAAACTCACATTATAACATTTACAAACTGATACACTCATCACTATTAACATTACATTGATACACTCATCCTTATTATCATTTACACTGATACACCATCACAGTATCATTACACTAATAAAATCATCACTATTATCATTACATGATAACTCATACTAGTTCATTACCTGATATCTCCTATTATCATTTACAATGATCATATCATCACTACTTATCATTTACAATGATCCACATCACTCATTAATTATCATTTACACATGATACACTCATCGTCCTTAGCTTCACACTGTGTCTCTCATCCATTATATCATTTACACTGATACATTCAGACACTATTATCATTTACACTTATACATTGCATCACTATTATCATTTACACTGATACACTCATCACTATCATCATTTTTACTGATACAATCATCAATTGTACAGGAGAGGATACAAGCCATGGAGGAGGTTGGTTATATACAGGAGAGGGACAAACCATGTGAGGGGTTATATTACAGGAGAGGACACAAGCATGTGGGGGTTATATAACAGGAGGGATACAGTATGGGGGTTTATATACAGGAGAGGTACAAGCCATGTGTAGGGGTTATATACAGGAGAGGACACAAGCCATGTGGGGGTTTATATACAGGAGAGGATACAAGTCATGTGAGGGTTATATACAGGAGAGGATCCAAGCATTGAGGGGTTATCTAACAGGAGAGGATACAAGCCATGTGGGGGTTTATATACAGGAGAGGATACAGCCATGTGAGGGGTTAATACAGGAGAGGACCACAGTCATGTGGGGTTTATTACAGCGAGGAGGATATACAGTCATGTGAGGGGTTATATAAAGGAGAGGATACAAGCCATGTGAGGGGTTATATACAGTAGAGGATACAAGCCATTGTTGAGGGGTTATATACAAGAGAGGACACAAGCCATGTGAGGGGTTATATACAGGAGAGGATACAAGCCAGTGAGGGGTTATATAAGAGAGGACACAAGCCATGTGAGGGGTTATACAGGAGAGGATAGAAGCCATGTGAGGGGTTTATACGAGAGGATAAAGCAACTATGAGGGGTTATAAAAGTGAGGATCAAGCACATGTGAGGGGTTTATTTACAGATGATAACAGCCATGTGAAGGATTATATACAGGAGGGTAGAAGCCATGTTAGGGGGTATACTACACGAAGGACACAAGCATTGTGAGGGGGGTTATATACAGGAGACAACAAACCCATAGTGAGTGGTTATATACAGGAGAGAATACAAGCCATTTCATGGGTTATATACAGGAGAGGAACAAAACGGTGAGGGGTTCTATATGACAGGAGATTATCAAGCCATGTGAGGGGTTATATACAGAGAGAGGATAAAAGCCCTGGTGATGGTATATAACAGGAAAAGACACAGTCAATGAGGGGGTACATGACAGTAGGATGAACAAGCCAGTGGATGGGTTATACAGGATGAGGCCAATCTGCTGAGGGGGTGGGGTATTACAGGAGAAGCTTACAAGCCATGTGAGGGCGTTATCAATCTGGAGAGGCACCAAGCCCATGCGGTGGGGTGGTCTCTCCAGGAGCGCAAACCACGCCCCTAAGGGGGGTTTTCTATTCCGGAGAGATCAAGCCTCCGGAGGGGGTTTTGTACCCGCGAGGATTTTCGCCATGTGATGGGTTTATATCCAGGCGCAGGATTACAAGCATCTGCAGGGGCGGTGGTTAACAGGGCGAGGACCCACGCCTGTGAGGGGTTTCTACCTGCGGCGTCCCGCAGTCCTGTGAGGGGGTTAGGGGGTTGTATACAGAGTGGAGCCCAGCCAGGGTGAGGGGTATATTCTCGGAGCGGATACAAGCCCATGCGCGAGTCCTTCCAGGCGCGGAACACAAGCCAGCGCTGCGTTGTATATTGGCGAGGATACAAACCTGTGCGAAGGTCTATACGGAGAGGAACAAGCCCGTGAGGGGGTTCTCTACCGGACGCGGCCACCAAGCTAGGTGAGGGGTTTTTACAGGAGTCGACCCCGCCATGTGAGGGGTTATTTCCCGGAGTGGAGTATAGTTATATGCGGGGTTCTATACCCGGAGAGTATCCACATCATGTGCGGGGTTGTATACGGTGGCGGCTCCAGCCATGTGAGGGATTAATATACCGGCGAGGGCCCAAAGCCAGGTGAGGGGTTATAAACCAGGCGAGAGGATCACCCGCCCATGGCGGGGGCTATACCAGGGTGGACTACCAGCCCATGGGAGCGGTTATATGCAGGGAGTCCAGCAAGTCACGCAGGGGGTTCTATCACCGGGAGGGCACCGCCATGTGAGGGGTACTACAGGAGCGCGGAGACATGCCCACAGGGCGTGTGTGGTTCTAAAGGGAGGACCCACGCCCTTCAGGCGTTACTGAAGGTGAGGACATAAGTCATGGGAGGGGTTATTACAGGCGAGACACAAATAGCCCTGCCTGGGTTTAATCTAGGACGAGGCTACAAACACTGTGCGGGGTTGAGCTCACGGTTGAGGACACAAGTCCATGTGAGGGCGTTATCTACAGGAGAGGATCCCAGCGATGTTGGGGGGGAGAGAAAGGGGCGGAGAGGATACAAGCCGGGGAGGGGGGTTTATAGAAGAGAGTCCACACGCCATGGGGCGTGCGTCGTGAAGGACGAGCATGAGAGCGACGAGCCGAAAATGCCTAGGGTGACTCGTTCTTTGAGACATATTTGTCCCGCGGTGATGTGCTGTTCGAATAACGATCCCTGAAGTCGAGGGGACCAAGCTTTTTCAGGGGACCCAGGGTTGCCACGGGACGCCGTGGCCACCATGGAACTCCGGAAACCGATGGGACAAAACGGACATGGTTCGGACACGCGGGGGGCCCAGCAGAGCATGGATGACCTGGAGGTGTTATCGCACATCATGCAAAATTAGGGCTACAGTATGACCTGACAGATGTGCCGAATGAGGGGGCTAGATTAAAAAGTACTTGCCTGACCCTATGGGGGGACATGAGATGGGAGCGGAAAGCCGTAGGTCGAGTGGTTGGCGCTATACTATATGGATCTGCTTTAAAGCAAGGGTGGAGCGCGACCAGAGGGTGAGCAAAGGCAGAAGATCAGTTTAAGAATTCAACAGTAGGAAAATTGTGGATACTCTAGGGGGGGTTGATCAGTTCTCCCTAGAGACTAATGGTAGCTGAGCTGGCTACTGGAAATAATTTCAATTTGTTGATGGAAGCCTCCTAGCTATTTGTTGCCAATTAGAATACACACATGTTGCACAACCAAGCCCAGCCAACATGTTTCACCGGTCACAGCGTCATCAGGGGTTTAGGGCAGTCAGCCGAAATAATATGCCGGTAATAGCTAGGAGGCTTCCACCAACAAATTGCAATTGTTTACAGTAGTTTAAGAATTCAACAGTAGGAAAATTGTGGATACTCTAGGGGGGGGTTGATCAGTTCTCCCTAGAGACTAATGGTAGCTGAGCTGGCTACTGGAAATAATTCCAATTTGTTGATGGAAGCCTCCTAGCTATTACCAGCATATTATATGCCATAGTATTAGGGTCTCTACCAGGTAACTCATTTGCATCTCCCTGTATACATATTTAGTGTACGACTCTTCCCTACAATCTGTCTGTTGCCAATTAGAATACACACATGCTGCACAACCAAGCCCAGCCAACATGTTTCACCGGTCACGGCGTCATCAGGGGTTTAGGGCAGTCAGCCGAAATAATATGCTGGTAATAGCTAGGAGGCTTCCACCAACAAATTGCAATTGTTTACAGT
>WNYA01000756.1:7926-117579 GCA_019512145.1 Engystomops pustulosus | reverse complement strand
CCCCCGTGCGCTTTGATTCCATTTCTAAACACAGTCAGCACGTTACGTGTGACATCACTCTTTATTCTACATCAATACTAAATACATTCAATCAAAGTACTACAACTTTCAGCATCTAATTCAACTGCTGGGAGTTGTAGTTCATGTGTGCACTGTTACTCTATGGGGCACATTTACTTACCCGGTCCAGTCGCGATCCAGCGGCGCGTTCTCTGCTCTGGATTCGGGTCCGGCCGGGATTTATGAATGTAGTTCTTCCGCCGTCCACCAGGTGGCGCTGCTGCGCTGAAAGTCATCTCATCGCGCCGGAATGCACCACCTCGGACCAGGTGAAGGTAAGCGCTCCCCAAGCGACACTTTTTCGGTTTTTAAATGCGGCGGTTTTTCCAAATACGTCGGGTTTTCGTTCGGCCACGCCCCCCGATTTCCGTCGCGCGCATGCCGGCGCCGATGCGCCACAATCCGATCGCGTGCGCCACAATCCCGGGGCAATTCAGGTACAATCGGAAATATTCGGGTAACACGTCGGGAAAACGTTTTTTTTTTTTTTAGTAAATGACCCCCTATATGTATATACACATTGCAGGGGTGTAATGAGGTGCACTGTGTGTGTGTAAATGTGATGCACTTTTATTTTGTACCTTTTTCTTGTGCTGGAAGCCATCAGCAGCTCCTCATCCATCCTGAGCTCCGCACATATTAGGACAGCCTGTGCTGTGCCAGGGGGATGACACTCCAGCATGACCAGGAGGAAGGGGGCCCACTGTGACAACTAGGGGGCCCACGTCCTCTGGTCTGTAATTAGTGACAGCTCACTGTCTGCTCCACAAGTGAATCAGGGGCCATGTTCTCCTGCAGTGACGCAGGGGCTGAGGTGCTCAGTGCAGTGAGGAGGAAATGTCTTACTCTTTTCTCACTGCCCCAGCGCTGCTGTGGGAAGAGCAGAGAGTCTCTCCCTCCTGCAGGATGTCATAGTCCCCCCTGCTGCCCCCCTCCTCCAGCCTCAGCTGAATGTGCCTGCTAGCAGACACAGGCAGGAGATGGTGACTTATGATAAGGGCCCACTGGGGTTTTGACCTGTATCCTGGCAGGCCAGTCCGAGCCTGAGCAGGACATATTTGTACGGCAAAGGTCATGAAGTTACCTTAAGCTATTACCCGTCCTTTTATTTACTTCGGGGTTAAAGTGATTGCAAATGGGTTAAGAGGAAGGCCAAGCATGTTAATACTGACAGCTGCTCTTATTAACACCTGGACAAATATCACTAAACTGCAAAGTTCAGTTTTGTACCAAATTATGGAGTGTTCAGCCCACATGTACCCAGAGACCAAACAAGTACGGCTTAGGAAAAAGCACCAAGCAGCATAAATGACTGATGAAGCAGCCAATCAACTGGCTTGCAGGCACTTAGCAACCACAGGCATGTCCTCTGTATGTATGCCTCTGTTTAGTTGGGCTGGACATGTGTCTCTGTACATAGATCGTAAAAGTGATGTCACTGAATAGTGTGCGTAGTACCTGCCAGTGAAAAGCGCACACTAATATCTTTATTGTAAATGTTCCGCTGTCAGTGAATAGTATCCAGTAATTCCCAAATTGTAAAGTTTCTTCTGTCAGTGAGTAGCATCCAGTGGCGTAACTAGGAGAGGCAAGGTCCCATAGCAGATTTTTGCATGGGGTCCCCCTTAAAAATATTCATACATACACACACATTTATACACTTAAATACCATTCTACACTCACTTTTAAATACTCGTCCACACATACATACATATACACCCATATGCACACATTTATGTACTCATATATACATCTAAACACTAATACATACAGTATATACATACAGTATATATGCATCAAAGTTGCATGCATACTGTTTATATACATACATATAGCATACATACATCAAATTCTTTTACATACGGTATACACCCAATGTGTATACAAAAACATGCAGTATAAAGACACCATATACACACATACTGAATCTATATACAGTATATACATACAGCAAACACATACATACAGCATACAATCACACATACAGTATATACAGCATATACACATAGTATATACAGCGTTTATACACATACTGCATATACATGCAGTATATACGCACATACATACAGCATATACACACATACATACATTCATTAACTATACATACATATATAGGGACTTACATTTCTTTCAGTGGGGTGGGTCGGTTAGGAGGCATCCTGCGAGCCTAGGAAGTGTGCTGGCCGGGTGGCTGTGGCAGCAACATGGTGGGCGGCCGCGGGAGCAATGTGGAGGGTGGGCGGCTGTGGGACCAAGGCACTGGCCGGGCGGCCACGGGACCAAGGTGCCGGAGCAGCATGCCTGCCGGGCACCCGCGGGAGCAACCTCCTGGCCAGGAGGTCGCGGGAGCAGCGAGGCAGGCAGCCGCGGGAGCAGCGTGCGGAGCGGGACGGAACAGAAACACTGGGGCGGGCTTGACAAAGAAGGGGGGTGGGCCATGGTATTGAACTTAATGCACCGTATAGCAGGGCCCGGGCGGCAGTCGGACCGGGTACGGAAATGCAGCGTAGTCTGCAGACACTGTGATTGTGCCGCCGCCCGTGCCCCTGACGCTCACGGGCCCCATAGCAACTGCTACGGCTGCTACGGCGGTAGTTACTGATCCAGTAATACTTTGATTTTAAAGCTGCTCCTGTCAGTGCGTAATGTCCAGTAAAACATGGTTGTCACTAAAAAGTTTTTTCCCTGTGGTGGAAATAGATGTAACACGTTTGTTTTTGTTGCTAAAGGTAAATATTTTAATTCAAATGAGAACAAAAGTTACAACCTGAGGCCTGACATGGACTGTGATACACATCTTGTTGTTTATATAATAGAGTGCAACAGTTGCAATGTGATGTATGTTGGTAGCACTATACATAAACTGAAGACCTGAATTGCTGACCATTTGTCAGATATACAAAAAAAAGAGTATAGAAGTTTCAGGAGCAAGCCTTCATTTCCTTGAAGTTCACAACAGGAACGATTCTACTTTTTGGTTCTATGGAATAAAAAAAAGAAAGCAAACTGGATATTGCGAACTGAAATGGAAACTAGTTTCACATGGATAAAGTAAAAAGGGGAATTTATAACATCTAGTAATGTATTCAGTTTATTCAGTCTATTGCTCAAAACTGGTTAAGCAGTAAAGTAGTAAGAAATAGCATTTTATGATGGTTCTGATTTGTTTTCCATTGGACGGTTTGGTACCTTGGGCGTGCTAGGGTCGTGGCGTGGGTGGGTGTGAGCAGTAGCCGCGTGCTGCCGGAATCGCCGTATGCGTTGAACCCCTGGGTTGTGTGTGAGCTGTTAAATAGGGCCTACAGATTATGCTTATGTAATTTTTTAACCTGCTAGGAGCCGTTCCCTTTTTTGTCGCGCACAGAGCTGGAGTTTTATACTTTTTGACGTAGCTCGCATGATTACGTGATGAGAAGCCGTTAACAGCAAGGCCTCTCCTTTGATTGGCTCGTTCTGGTGGATTCCCACCCTGAACTACCACAGGGGCGCTTGCTGTCCTTATTAGCGGCATAATCCCTCTTTTGCTCTCTAGTGTCCTGGGTTGGATGGAGATAGTACTACCTAATTGTCAAACATTCTCCAGGGTCGTGCCTAGATCGAGGTGTCTCTCGGATAGAAGGCTGCATTCCGGGATGTTCTTTTCGCGTGACCTGGATAATATAATTAAGTTATGCGCAGTAGGTTTATACATGTAGATAATTTGGGTTACCGTTTTATGGGCCAGAGGCTCGAGAGCAACGTCGAAGGATAGAATCTACCGCCGACTTCCTTTCTGGTCTGGCAAGCCAACTCCCTGTGGGTTAAGAAAGATTCAGATGATGGACAAGCCTACTGCCTGTCCTCATAAGCACCCTGGAGCTAGAGCTTGAATTTGGGGTGTCGAGCTTTACATTAAATCGGTGGGGTAGCCAGCGCATGTTCTCCATCATTAGTTAAAATAGATTAGCCCTTGATTAGTCTTCATTCTTCATTTGAATTCTTTCATCTATGTGAAAAACGGGACAAAGAACTAAACAAGCAACATTTTGGAGAGAGAAAATGTAATGAATTATGAATTTGATATACAGGAGTAGCATATCTTGTCCCGCCAGTGTGGGCCCTCAATGTCAGATGGGAATTTCACCACTAGTGCGATTCATCATTTTTCATTGCTCCAGTGTTTGGTAAATCAGAGAATATTATTATCATTAGAGCGCAAACTCAGCAAGGTGGCCCTCCATTAATCACCAATAGTGCATATTGGAAAAAAACCTTTCTCTTACTTGCCAAAAGACACATTGAGAAAAACCTAGCCTTTCAATTAAAAGTCATGGCCATAAGTTTTGAGAATGATATAAATGTTAATTTTTACAAAGTCTACTGCATTCAGCTTTTATAATGGCGCAATTTGCATATACTCAGAATGTGTTTATAACCATTAATGTTAACAGCAATTTGAATGTGCACCGAATATTGCCTAGAAATAAACTTTTCCCCGACAAGAATTCCTTGTAGGCGACGCGGGCTAACAGGCGTCAGCAACATTTGGATTCGTGAGTGCGTCGCATTCCGACAGGTGGTGGGTTTAGTTGGTTTGCTGAGGACCAGGGGTGGAGGTCAGATGTCATGATAAGAAAGATATAGGCTCCAATGGACAGCTTTAAAAAGGAGGGGGGTGATGGTATCTTGTCTGTTGTCAGGTAGAAACATGTTATCTCTACGAAGACACGTGGGGCGAGTCATAATGGTGTACTGCCGAAAACTGGAGCCTAGACGGGAAGTTTTCTCGCAGTAGAAAGATGTTCTAGAAAGATTGCCTCGCCCAGACAGATGGATATTTGAAAAAGGTTGGTACATACAGGGAGTGGACTGTTGGGAGGAATTGGGGTTAAAGTCATTTTCTCGGGCGGAAGTCCCCGCTTTCCGGAAGGGTGGTTGGGAACGTTGGTCTCATGTCATAGCTGTAAAGCTCCTACAACATTACGTGGTGGGGGTTGTTCTCAGCCGATAGGTATATTTGCTTCTCACAAGTCTTGCCTCTACAAAACACATCCATGAATAATAAGTAGATGGTACCCGGACTGTCCGCCCAGAGCAAGTCTCCAACTGGCTACACGAGCAGTTGGTGCTCATGCGCACACCGCCGCTTTTCCGGCGCGCTGAGTGAGCAGCCCCTTTGCACCCTGTCTCGCCACCGGTGGTGCTCCTGCTAGGCCCCAACCCATCGCGCGTTGGGGCAATGCCTGGACCCTCCCCCGTTGCTAGGTGACATCCCCTTGCGACCCTGTGGTCTGACATCCTCACGCTCCGGTGTGATGCCACGCGCCACTCCCCAAGATCTGTCGGGCCTTCTTGTGCCCCGATATGGATGCTATTTAGGTCGCCGGATTTGGTCCGTCCGAAGTTTGATGCGGGGGAGTGTGGGGACCCGGGGCGAATGGCGAGAGGTCGCGAAAGAACAGACGATGGATGCGTAACCATATGGCACTTCTGTCGAAAAACCTTTTGGGCCATGACTGTACTGCCATCCAGAGCATCGCAATTGGGACCAAACTTGGCCCTTAGCCTCAGGCAGTCATTACAATACACATTTTTTGGGTGTTGTTCATTATCGTGAATTCCGGGCGTCGTGTGAAAAATGGGTTGTGTGTTGTGTGGGTGTTTACTTAGTTTTTTGGAGAAACATCCGGTCAGTCTCCGTCTGACTAATGCAACACATTATTTTTCTCGCGCCAACGCCTGGTGTCTGGGGTGAGAAAGTGCCTGCCTCGGCAAGTGCCAGACGACTTGGGGAGGTAGGTAATCAATGTGGTTGTGAACAACCACGCCACTCAATAATATGTGCTGGCCGGGAATTTAAGGCCGCTATTGCATATTGTTGCGCGAATCAGGGCCAAGGGTCATTGGTGCGAGATTAGGTTTGTGTCGATGGGGGTGAGCTGGTTGCAGGAGCATATTACGTTACTGTTTGCTGTAACAAACGTGTGGTGATCAACGTTTAAACACTTTAGCCATCTTTCGCATGGCGGGGAGGTCGTGAGCATGGTGCGCCAAAGATGTTAGCATATAAAAGATTTACTAAAGTGGTTTAAACGCTTGTACAACGGACTTTAAAGACGATACGAAGATATGCTCCGGCAGCAAGCTCAGCCCCCCCCCCCCCCCACATTGTCCTCTACTTTATGTTAAGGCGTCAGCACTTTTTTAAAATGACCAGGGTCTACTCCTGGGTTGTAATATCTTTTCAACTATTTAGTGTTCCCTTTGTGATTTTGGAGACTGTTTTCTCATGAGACATTTATATTGTAATGTTAGTAGAATAATTCGCTGATTTAGTTTTTTTTTGCTGGGTAAAATTCATTATTGGCGGGAAACAAATGAAAACAAATGTCAATTTACCAAATTACACAACTCTTACTTTTTTAGACCAAAAGTCTACCACATTTCTTTTTAAGGGTTAGAACTTTTTGCCATTTGATCAACAATATATTAAATTTAATAACTTTGTTTAACTCATATAAGATCTTAAGTTAAAGTTTTAGGTTAGTAGGCAAAATCTTCCGATTTTCAAAGCATTTGCAAAACATCTAGAATTTTTTATGGTAGGACCAATTTAGTGTGGAGCAAAGCCCTGATGTCTAAGTCCGTTCAAGACGCAACCAGTAGCAGAAGTAATAGATATGCAAGATCTATGATTAAATAATTGGCAAGCTCACAGGAAGATGCAATCAACATTGTTAACTGAACAAAAAGCACAAATATGAGACAGATCAGGTTTTCTGTTATACCGATAATATACTCCTTAAATTAGCGATTTGACTAGAAACGCCCCTTGCACACACTTGGTGAACACAGTCGTCCTGAACAGGTGCTCCCAACCACCTAAGTCTTATGTCAAGTTGATGGAGCTATTCTCCCGAAGATTTCAGGCACACAGGATCCGACTCTCAGACTAACCCCCTGACTGGGGTCAAAGAGGAGACGCCCCGGGCAGCTGGCTTTCCCTAATAGTTTTCCAGTTGTGCTCACCTGAGATGCAGACTTTCCACCCCAACCCTACACCAAAGAAGATGGACTGAGGTTTTAAAGTGTAATAGAAGGTTTAAAGAGAGCCCCCCGCACTTGGCCGATATATGCCCTTATCTCCTCGACCAGGAGGTATATGCTTAGTTCACTGTTTATGTTCTCTGCCCCATCATCAGTTTATGTGTGCGAAGGATTCGATCACTGCGGTTCAATGTCTGTACCCTGGATACCACTGCTTTGACGAAGGAGGGATGTGTACAGTCACCACTCCTAGTCCTCTATCTAAGGGATTTGTCCATCGGAATATTTAATCCTATTGTCGTCCCAGTCATATAATGAGACGCTCAGGGTTCCCGAGATATTTTGACTCCCTTTGGGTAGGCATGAGGGCTCTGTATAGAGACATCGAGCTTTGGGTATGTGGTGGGGTAACTACGCAGTGTGAATTGAAGGAGGAAGGGAGCCAGAACTGCACCCTGAGGCACCTGTACTAATCAATGCACAAGTGTCCGACAACAGTCCTTGGTCCTCACTTACTCATGTCGCTTTGTGGGTTAGTGAGCTGGGATCCAACTAGAAGATGGTGGGTCCACTCCAGCCACATCCAGTTTTTGTCCCTAAGTAGCCTGGCTGTTTGGTATTGGAGACGACTGGGAGAATCAAAGCAGCATTATTCTCACGTGTTCCCAGGTTATTTCCAGGTGGAAGAAAGATGATGAGTATGTTTATGTAGGAAGGTAGGATAATGCATCAAGTACACCAATGCGATGCCAGATACAAACGTGGAGTAGGCGTCCATAGCTGAGCTCACTAGGGACAGAGTGTGCGGAAGCCAACCTTCCGGAGGCTTCATCAAATGGGCATGTTAATGCACTGGTCGTGTACTGTCGAGGAACATGGGTTGAGAGTGTTTGTTTGGAACTGGGGTGCCACAACGATGTTTTCCACGTCGTGGCTACCCTCCCCAATCCTGGCTTATGTGAACATAATGTGCAATGTTACCCCATAAGGATCCTGCAAGTACTTCCCATAGGTGTGATTGAAACAGTCCTCAAAGCCTCTCAGAGCCTCCGCGAGACTACCTTGCTGCTGTGGCACCAGCTGGTTCTCCTCTGTACAAGGGTAGGTACACATGGCCATCGGGCCCAGTTTGTGATCTTGCTCTCCGGAGGCGTGAGTAGGCTACAGGATTATACTGGCTCCTTTATTTTGCGCAAAACGAGTGGTCCGAGTGTCTTTTATTTTCCCTTGTGTGGGCAGGCTCCATCCTGTATGACAATTGTGCCACCTGCAGGATGTTGGTGCGAGCCGTGGTTCACCTCTCCCGGCCTCGGCCCGACAGCGTGGGGTGCTGGGGGGATGGCCAGGGGTCTGCGCGGCGGCTCCGCCACCGCTGTAGCGCATTACAGGCAGGGTCGTAATCTGTCCGCACCGCCGAGGGGGGCCCTACGCAGCGGTTGGGAGGTATGCCAATGACCTGGGATCGTTCTTTGGTTTTGGATTGGCTGAGGAAAGTTGGGCTCATCGTCCTCGCTCATCAGTCCCATGTTGCGTATATACAGCACGTTTGCTCTTAATGGTTGGGGGACAGCACGTACTTTTCGTGACCCGAGCAGGCAGCTTGGCTACCCAAGTCAAAAAGAATGCTAGGGCTGATCCCTGGGCAGCGGACTCGATTCTATGATATCAGTCCCTAAGGTTTGGCCCTTATCCAAATCCCGTTGGTCAGACGCGACATCATGGAGTATGTGTACAGTTGTTTGGCGGCAGGGTATCCAGAGGGATTCGTGTCGTGCGTGGAAACGGGTGCAGCGGAGGCCCCCGAATTCTAGGGGATGGTGGGTGATTCGTCTCCGCCCTCGACCGCTTCACAACTTTGGGCGGGACTTTATTCCCTGATTCCGTGTCCCCCATTACGATGGAGGTGTTGAGACCTCGTTCCAGTCCCCTACCTGAACGGTGTCACGGCTTATTACCCCCCCCCCCCACTTTCCACCGATCTTTTTACCCTGGCCTGTGACAGGGCCAATGGGGGGATCCTCTCGCGCGCTGGCGCGGGCCTTTACCATCCCTGAGGCCGACAGAAGGTTCTTTCATGTCCGCTCCGTGCGGCCTCTGGACCGTCTCTGCCAGGCGGTTTATGGTGCGGAGGACCTTCAGTGAGTACCTTGTTCACAGGCGGCCTGTATCCTTTCTGTAGATCCAAAAGCTCGCGTTGTTGATACATAACGTATTTCATTCTTAACGGTTTTACTTTAGGATCTGCGTCTGCCGCTTCCGTGCCTGATTATACTTGAGTGGGGGGTCAGCGTCAATACCCGCGCAATACATGCTTCTCTCAGACGACCGCCAATTATGTTGCGCAGTGGGCTGTGCGACGTTTTGATAGAGGTGTTCAGAAAAGACAGCAGAGTGATGACGTGCGTTGGTATCCTAGGTGTCATGTGCCTATGACTTGGGCGTACAGAAGAGAGAAGGGATGAACGGTCGTCTTTTATTTCCTGCGTACTATAGGCTTTCCTATACCCTGTACAAAAAGGTGTGGTTAACATACATTAAATCAGTTGATAATTGGGGTATAGGCAAGCATATAGTCGGCCCTAGGAACCCTAGATGGATTGGAGCCTCAAAACTGCGCCTTGGTGCGTATGCCCGGGGAGTTTCGGAGTCACGTTGTCGACGTAAAGATCGGACCGCTTGAGTCTGGATGCTGATTGACGTCCTCTTGCAAATTACATCTGCTGTGTGTTGATCATAAGACTTGAGTTGCGTGGAAGTTGCAGTGTGTTAGAAACTGATGTCGGGACAGGCTCGTATTTATAAGAAAGTGTTACAAAAAGGAGGCCGTCGGGGCCCATGGGGATACACTCATAAAAGCATTATGAATTATTATGGATACATAATCATACTTTGACCGCACAGTACTATGAGACTATGATACTGATGTGAAGGTTTGTAATGTTTGTTTGAGGGTGACACCAGGCTGTCATTCACAGATATCGCGCAGCGCCTCCTCCTTCTCTTACTGCTCTTACGCATTGTCCTGTGTGCGCAAAAGAGTTTAAGAAACCATGCAAGGAGAGCTGGTGTGGCCAGAGTAATTCCAGTACGCCATGTGTCTGGGGCTGGGCCTCAAACCGCACATGCTGCAACCAACCGTCGGTGATTACCGGGGTAGGGTCAGGACCGTAGTGTTTTCGATCTTATTTACAAGGAAGATATGTCACGATTGTACTATATGATGGGGGGTTAGAACAGTTCGATGACGTCTTCCTTCGACGCTCTCCGAAAGAGGCTCTATGGCCCTACATCATCGCCTGCTTCTCCTCAGTTGTTGGGTGATGTCAGTGTTGGATAGGAGATGCTGCCCTGCTGGGTCAGCTGAGCGTGACATGCACGCTGTTCCTATGTGGTAGACAAGTAGAGTCGCCCGGCTCCATAGAGGGGTCGCCAGCACTAGTCTCGTTCTTAAGGGGAAAAGACTCTAAGAACGTAGTGCGACGGTGCCAAATCCAAGTCCTTAGGTCCGTTTCCCTACTTCAGGCTCTCTCTGTAAGGAGGAGGACATGCCGTACGCAAAGAGAATCGCTCACGCCTCAGCTCCTCGGTGCTGCCGGGCGGCTGGTCCCAGAGTAGCCCCTACTGGGAGCGCCTTTCTCTACTTCCTGGCATCCGCCTCTGGATTCCCCGCCTCCCATACTGCTTGACCGGCCGGTCGGCGCGCGCACTAATTGTTTTCCTGCGCGCTGGTTAGTTTGCTTTTTAGGGTGCCTTGGTGTCACCCCCTTGCATCCGTCCCTGTTGTGTCCCTCCCCGTGCCTGTCACCCACAGGTGTGTGTTGCCTCGATCCGCGATTGTTTACGTTCCTCTTCTCCCTTGGAGTTTTGTCCTCTCCTGCTCCCCAGCTTTCTGCGACCGACAACCGTTGATTCCCGTTGGGAGTTCCGGTTATGTCCCCCCCCTTGGTTGTGACCGTGACTCACGTAGGACTTCATCCAATTCTTCCGGTCCTAAACCTCTTCGCCACCTCTCACAGGCCCCGCCTTTGCGCGTCTGTTTACCTCCAGTTCAAGTTTTTTCTTCTGGCTCGAAACAAAGATGGATTGGAAATTCGACATTTCTTTTGGTTTGGACTAGAAATCTCATTTAGCCCTAACAGAATAGCCCTCTTCAGCAAGAACATTTTAGGTTAAGATCAACATCCCAATTTGTGACCTGTTTTTCCTTCCAAGTACGGCGAACAGTGTACCTATGTTGGAAACAAGCCACGCCATTAATTTGGTCATGGCTGTGCCCAATGTCAGTGCACTTTAGACACACACCCCCCAAACGGTTCATGTGTGGGGTTGTCCAGAGCTGGGCAGTACACACAACAGTTGGCTCATATAATAGACGAACTGGGCACGTCAGCAGGGCTCGAGAAGGAGGAGTGAACTTTAGCGTTGAAGCTCCGTTTCAGCGTTTTGGATGTGGGTGTCCAGGTCATGTCGCGCGAGCCCCTTTAGGTATGCGCCAGTTTGAAAAAAGCACCGCTCTCCATGACTTAATCTAGGGGGGTGTCGGGCCATTGTAACAACCCCAGTGGAGACCATAGAATAATGCAGTGAATGGCAGCGACTAGTACAGAATTCTCCATATCATCATTATGTGCTAGACTCCCGAGGGGAGACAAACCCCACCCCCCAGAATCTGATGGGGTTTTCCCAGTATGGCAATCCGCACATGGCAGGGGACAGAGGGAAGGGGCAACATGCAGCGTCATACATAAAGCTGTGAGAGTACAAAATCCGTTCCTACATTTGAAAATTGATGACTGCCAGAGAGGTGTTCATAGATTCTAATACAGTCTTCGCTACTAGCCTGTTTCCAGGGCACATGAGCACTCCGGTAATGTTGTCGTTTGGTACAAGCGACACCTTTTTGCAGAACCCACTCACCTCATGGGAGCACACCCTTGCACCTTTTTTGCATTCTTCCCTTGGGCATGTTTTGGGAAACTTCTCCTGGGTAAAGTGTGGCGGCCTGGGTCATATGTTGTGTGCCATCACTTCCAGAAGTACTGGGCAACTCCCCCGTTTGGTGCTGTCCGGCAAAAAATAAACATGCCGTGGCTACACCTCTGTATATCTAGGGAGGTTTCCCTTGGCCGGCCCTCCATCAAGGGTCACACGATAAGCCTAGTATAGCAGGTGCTATTTGTCATGGTCTGCCCAGCACAGCTTTCTTGTACCACACGCCTTTCCGATTTCAATATGGCGGTTTATGGCGTGTACGCCTGGCCAACACATCAGCCCTCCCCCTGGACCTAGGGTAGGGCAATAGACAGTGGCGTTGGGGGTTGTGTACTGTAACCCTCGGCGTAAGGGGGCGGGGTGCTGGCGTGCTATGTATGTTGGTTAATAATTCCTTGTCTTGACACACATAACGTCGCTGCATAGGCTAAGCTCTGTGCCTTTGAGCTTGTTCCGCAGCAGCGATCTGGGGAGAGCCGCTCTGTTTCAGTGGTGTAACATGTGGCCGCATGCCCGCAGTTTTTCTTGGGAAGTTGGGCACTGATAGGTAGTGGACTAGTGGTAAAAATTGTCTGACCTAGAGGGAGTACGAAATGTGTGTCGTACCAGTGGGTCTGCCGCCCCAAATCCCAGATGACTTCCGTTTCACGCATGTGTTGGGGCACCAACCTGAGAGAGCCGGATCCGCCCCCGCCGCGCGGAAGACCGGTCCCCCAACAGGCTGCTGCTTCTCCGGTGGCCAGCAGTGGATTACTGGTCCGGGAAGTGGAAAACTGTGCTGAGTAATCGCAGGAATGCCCTTGAGGTGTGGTTGCTTCGTTCTTCCCCTATGGGAACTGACGCGGGGGGGAGGCAGCGTGTAAGTGTAGCTTAGTTGGAGTGTTCGGGCGTCGGAAGTACGGACTCCAGGTGGTGGGTATTTGTTTCTGGACTAATAGAGGTATGAGCGCCGAGAATGAGAACGTGAGAAGTCGGTTACCGGCAATAGGTGGGTCGTCAGGTCGGGCTGGCGACGGGGGGCGCGCCAGGGGCTAGAAACTGCGGTTTCAAGTACTGTTGAGTCACTCACTCGTTTTAGGAGTCTATAGCAGGGTTCATTGGTTGTGTTGTCTATTGATTTTTTGAGGGGGAAATTATACACGTTGTGTGTGGGGGGAGAACCATCCCGATGGGATGTGCGATGAGGGGTGGGTTTGTGCGGGCAGAGCAGGCTGGTGTTGTTTCCGCGTGTCGCTACTATATGCTCCTTAGTGATCGATGACGGGTGCGAGCCGCGCTGATAGCCTCCTATATGTCCGCGCAGTGTGCCAAGGGAAATCTCCGCAGGTGAGCCGTCGATGGCTACCAATCTGGCGGCCACATGTTTTGCTGTTGAGGGTGGGGGGGGTGTGGGCTCTTTACGTCCCTGAATGGACAGGCGAGTGAGGAAGCGAGTTTGTTGTACGTGAGAAGAGAGGGAGGTTGGGAGCTCGCTCATCTCCCGGCCTTCCAAGCCCAATCGATAAACCAGGACCTGGTTGAATCCATTCGTCATGTGGTATTTGGTGGTGGACCAAAGGAAGTGGATATCCGACAGCTCACTCCTTCGTAGCAAGACTTGAGGATTTTCATTGCGGAGATATACGAGTAGAGCGGCTGGCAATAGTTGGACCACGTCGTCCGCAGGGTTGATCGGCCTAGAGGTAACATCCGGGTCGGGGTTAGGCTTGCACAACTTCTGCTAGTAGTGATGTTGAGTTAAGAAACAGCCCTGAGCTATGGGGCGTATTACGAGGGTCAGCAGCAGAACTGCACTTTTGTCTGATTTGCTGTGGCAATTTGCGCTCTGTGACAACTGATCGTGCCAACTTTCATATGACCTCGCGATGGGGGTGGGCCATCAGCCTATCCCGACGGAACTCCGGATGAGTCGTGATTTAACTTTTCATTTGTTGTCGCACGAACCGCCACTTACATACCGGAGACGAAGGGCATCTTCGGACTGAGCCGGGCTGGCGTGAACATGTAGTGAGGATGGGCGCACGTCTTTCGGTGAATCACAGAACAGGTTGGCGGTAATTATTCTGGGAATATGAATGATGCATTGCGATGTGGATGTGAACCACATCGCGGTGGACACCCCGGGTTAAGTAAATGTGCACCGCATGGGGGTCAGAAATAGACTCTGCAGTATCCCTGTTGTAGGAAGGACATGGTGTTTAGGTTCCGGCTTGCGTGATGAAGCTCGTGTAGGAAGAACAAGGCTTGGGTGGAGTAGTGAAGAAATGCTTGATCTCCCAGCAAGTGGTGTGGTCCGGGCTGCATACGGGGTGCCTTTGTAGGTAGCAAGAGGTGGTGGCGTCGGGTTGGGGGAGAGGTGCAGGAAGGGGACTGCCGAAGAATTCGCCAAACCACTCGGCAAGAAGGGCAGGGAGAAGTAGGGTCCTATGATACCCGAAAGGCGGTGGGGGAGACCAGCACAGAAATTGGCCCTCAGCGGCCGTGTGTAGTGGATGCCAGCCTTCGGGGTGTTGGGAAGATTAGGCCACTTTGCTTCCCGGCGCCGTGGGGAGCAGAGTATCAAAAGGAAATTGGGTTTTAGCGAGGGTACGGGTCAGAGGGAGGGGTTCATCATAGAGGTTCGCTTATAGAGGACATTTTAAGACCAAAATGCCCTAAACAGATCAGGCTGACCAGGTGTTCACGAGGTGCGGACGTTGTCTCAAGTCTATCCAGAAAGCGCGCTGCTTCCTGGTTGCGTCGATGGACGGTCCATCGATCTGACGGAGTGCATGGGGGGGGGGACTGACCACGAGTAGCCATTATTGCGGCGACTACTAAAGGGAGATGACGGATGGGGGCCATATCCCTCCATCGGACACCCCTGTTTCGCTTTCCGTTGGGTTCAGAGGCTGCGGAGGCAAAATCTCCCCTACAGAAGCGGGCGCTTGTTTATCCCAGTATCGTCAATGACGCTTTTCTTGGGCGGTGAACAGATGCCAGAAGCTTCAGCTTCACGAGCGCGGTCTGGGGTGTAAAGTCTAGATAAGTTCGTCTTAGTCCTGCCACCCAAAAGCTATTGTCTTAGGCATTCTCTCGGTACTGTGGCCTCTTTCGTTGCCTCTGGCTAGAGCTCGCCAGATGTGTACAGTGGCCACGTCCTCAGGGGCTCGGAGTCAGTTTTCCTTCCCGGTCCTCTCCACAGAAACCATGTCGCTCTGTGGTGCGTTTCTCGGTTCATACCTGCATTGCATGGGTTGTTCAATGTACATGCAGAGCCCTGTCACAAATGTTCTGCTTCCTATCCTGGAACAAACGTGCAATCCTCTCTAGACATTTGAGCTTCAGAGAGGTGTGACATCCGCTGAAGTTTCGGGAACATGTAAAAAAGGTCTCTCGTTGGACCATATTTATGCAGAGGGGTGGAGATCTAGAGGTTATACAGAATGGGCCCAGTTGGGCCTTGGGTGGCGCTTTACGGGAGCCTGGTCTTTCCAGTGGTCAGGGAGTCAGTGCCGAGAGTATCCTACCCTCAAACAGAGAACTTTCTAGCATCCTAAGGCATTTTAGGGCGGAGCTTCCTCCCTTGGTAATGTCCAACGGGTGAGTATTCATGTCAGACAATCAGTGATGACAGTGGGCATAGCAGCAACAAAGCAAAGGAGGAAACAGAAGAGTATACGGACTAAGCACCATAGGTCTCCCAATCTTCTGCCTTTGGCAGAGTCAGAAATGTGCTTTTGCTACAACCTCAAGAAGGTCCGACATAAAGTGGGGTTGGTGTTAAACATCTCTGCAGACTGTGTATTTACGCTGTCATCCGCTGCCTCCAGGAGCTGGTCCCTAAGGTTACATTGCACAGGCCTGTATGGGTGGATATAATGGATCGCTGGTGCATTATACGTACCCAAGTTGGCACAAGGGCCTGGGGTGGGTGGTAAGGTGCCCACGGACGTGTGCAACCATTCCGTGATGTACACAGCATTGTCCTAATCCTCTCAGCACATTGGTGTGCGGTGTGCGTCGCCGCTGTTCTCATCAATTGCGTCAGCCTGCCTTCTCCTCTCCAGTGCAACAGCAAGTTGACCCCTTTGGCTGGATGGGATTCCCGATTGGCGGGGTATGCTGTATGAAGTCAGATACCAATTTTTCAAAAATGTAAGTTATGTGGGGTCTCTGTTTGCCAGCAGAGCAGAAGGAAAAAAATGAAAGGGAAAGATTACCTCACTCTAGACGGGTCCAGCTCATCCAACAGCATAAGATTTCTATGTCTTTCCTCAGGGGTCCTCCCTCCATTCTGGTGGTCAATCTTTATGGTTCCGACCATATAGAAACTCATGATGTTTCGCCCATGATAGGGATAATTGAGAGAGAGAGAAGCACGGCAACTAATTTATTGTAATAAGCCCCTTCAGGCCTTGGCGGGCTTGTCTCTAGCCTAAGGGAACGTGCCAGTGGAGGATCTGTCCTCCCGAGAGAAGAAGGACGCTTAGATTACTCCCCTGTTAGTTACACAACCATTTTTTTCATCCAGAAGTGCAGGAGTCCTGCATTTGAGCGGCTGGCCATTGTGATTGGGAGGATTATTTTTAAGTAACAAAAAGGTTTGAACCTTTCAGCGAGTCATAATTAGCTTTACACAGCAGTAGCAAAAGCCAGTGCCACATCGATAGACTACTACTCTGGGTTCTGGACTAAGTCTTTTGTGTATTCTTTGCTTGGGGACCGGATATCTGGTTTTCCACTCAGCTGCCAGCACTAAGCTTGCTCCATTTTTGGCTTGTGGTCTCAGCTGGGTGGAGTTGTGTTTGTTTGTGGATTTCGGGTTTTTTGTGAGGCCTTAAGGTCGGCGTTTTGCAAAAAATCGATCTTGTGTGTGGGTAAGCGTGAATCCGTGGTGGGTGATGTGGAGTTGCGTATATCCGTACTCGCCAGGTCTCCTTGTCTTGAGTTAAAGCGACGTTTTTTCTTGTCGTTTGGTTGGTTGGTCTGGCTTCCTTGGGCGGGGTTGTTTGTTGGTGGTTTTGGCGGCCTTAGTGCCTAGTATGTCTTGAGTAACTTCAGGTGGTGGCGTGACTTCCGGTTGTGGGCTTGTGCTAATTTTGGCGTTGTGACCGTCATCAGTGTTGTGGTTGCCCCGGCGTGGTGTTGTTGGAAGATGAAGCGCACTCCCAGCCGCTGTCCGTTAGATTTCCCTTTTCGCATCTCTTGCTGTCCCGCGACAATCCCTTTTTGTAACTCGGCCCTGGGCTCGCCGATGGGTGGTATGCGGCAGGCCCGATCTGCCGTATTTCTACCCTGCTGGAGCAGTGCGTTCGTCGGTCGTTTGGGTGATCCTATCCTTAGAAAGACATTAGCATTCTTCATTGCGGATATACAGTAGAGAGCTGCCATTCTGTTGGACACCTCCATTGATGCCTTAAGATTAACATCCCGTTCGGTAGCTTGATCAAATTCTGCTAGTAGTGATTTATGATTTAAGAACAGACCATGAGATATTGGGGCTTATTTACGAAGGGTCAGCAGAACGCACTTTTGTCTGATTTTTGGGATTTGCGCCGCTGTGACCAACTGCAATCGTGCCAACTTTCATATGACATAAGTCGATGGGGGTGGGCCATCAGACTATCCGACGGATTCGGACTGAGCTCGTGATTTAACTTTCAATTTGTGTCGCAAGACAACGCACTTACATACACCGGGAAGAAGAAGGTGAACTCTTTCGGACCTGAGCAGGGATGCGACACATGTAGGATATTGGGCGCACGATCTTAGTGAATCACAGAACAGTGCATCATTATCGGAATATGAACTTTCTGTGAACACCTCGGCCGGGTAAGTAAATGTGCCCCATTGGGTCCAGAAATAGACTCTGCAGTATCCCCTGTGTAGGAAACATGTTGTTTGGTCCCTTGCTTGATGAACTATTAGAAAAAGCTGGGGATAGTAAGAAATGCTTTCTCCCAGCAAGTCTCAGGCCTCCTCGGTCCTTTTGTAGAGCAAGGTTCCAAGATAAAGGACAAAATTCCAAACCACTCCAAAAAGGCAGAGGTTTCCTATTTAACCAAAGCGGAGACCAGCCAAGACATCTGGACCCTAACCCTTTATGATGCCAGACTTCCGGTGGTTGGGAAATTAGCCCATTTCTTCCAGGCCTGGAGCAGATTATCAAGAAGAAATTGGGTTTTAAGTACTGTTCAAGAGGGTATCATCATAAGGTTCCTTAAGAACCATTTTAAACCAAAAGCCCTTAAACAGATCAGGTACCAGGGTTCAAGATTGAGACTCTAGTCTCAAGTCTACCATAAATCTCCTATCACCTGGTTGCTTCATGGACTCCATCGATCTTACAGATGCATACTACCACATAGCCATCCATTCAGACTACTAAAGGTACATAAGACTGGCCATATAAATAAAGGAACACATTTTTCATTTCCGTTTGGTCTCAGAGATGGCAGCACATATCTAAAAAAGAAGAGGGCTTGTTTATCCCATATCTCAATGACTTTTTATTGGGAGGTCCGAACAGATTTCCAGAATGCTTCAGAATTTACAAAAGCTAGGGTGGTAAATCTAGAAAAGTATTCTTTAGTTCCTTCCACCAAAAAGCTATTTCTAGGAATTCTCTAAGACTGGCATCTTTTCTCCCTCAGGAAAAATAGAAAAGATAAAGTCCACTGGATCAGTCAGTTTCCGGTCATCTCCCTAAGAAACCATGTCTCTGCTGGTGCGTTTCACTGGTTCCATTCCTGCATTTCCATGGGTTCAATTACATGCAAGACCACTACAAAATGTTCTGCTTCTATCCTGGGACAAACTGCAATCCTCTCTAGACAAATTAAGCTTCCAAGAGAGGTGTTAGAATCCCTGAAATTTCGGAGAATGTAAAAAAAGGTCTCTCTTGAGCACATATTTATGACAGGGTGGATATAAGGTTATAACAGATGCCAGTCCTTGGGCCCATTTACGGGAGCAGATCTTCCAGTGTCAGTGGAGTCAGTCCGAGAGTATTCTATCCTCAAAAAAGAACTTCTAGCAGTCCTAAGGGCATTTTAGGCAGCTCTTCCTCCCTTGTAATGTCACGGGGTAGTAGTCATGTCAGACAATAATATGACAGTGGCATACAGCAACAAGCAAGGAGGAACAAGAAGTACAGGACTAATGCACCAAGTATCCCAAATTCTCACTTTGGCAGAGCAAAATGGCTTTTGCTACCTCAAGAGGGTCCACATAAAGGTGGTGTTAAACATCTCTGCAGACTTTTTAAGCTGTCATCCTCTGCTCCAGGGAGAATGGTCCCTAAGGGTACATTCACATGGCTGTATAGGGGGATATATATGCTGGTGCATATACGTCCCCATAGATGACAATGGCGGCCTGGTGGTGGTAAGGTGCCACACGTGTGGCACCATTCCGTGATGTACACAGCATGCTCTATCCTCCACCATGTGTGCGGTTGTGCGCCGCTGTTCTCTTTTAATTGGTCACCTCCTTCTCCTCTCCAGTGCACAGCATATGCCCCTTTGGCTGCGGCCGAGTGGGCATATGGCTGTATGAAGTCAAACAATTTTTCAAAAAATAAAGTTATGGGGCGTCTCTGTTTGCCACAAGAAAAAACAGGAAAGTGGAAAGATTCTTCACTCTAGACAGGTCAGATCATCCAACAGCAATATATGCTTTCTCCCATTTCTGGGGTCAACATCTCCTGTATGCTTTCGCTCCCATGATACTCATAGCGAGAACTATAAGAAAGATAAGAGAAGACAAGGCCAACGTAATTTTAATAGCCCCCTTCAGGCCTTGGCGGGCTTGGTTCTCTAGCCTAAGGGAACTGTCAGTGGAGGATTCATGGGTCCTCCCAGAAATGAAGGACCTATTACCCCAGTTCACCATTTTTCATCCAGAAGTGAGGAGTCTGCATTTGACGGCATGGCAGTTGGGAGGATTATTTTAAGTAAAAAAAGGTTTGACCTCAGCAGTCATAATTAGCTTACAAAAGAGTAGAAAGCCAGTCACATATAGAATATACTCTAGGGTCTGGAAAGTCTTTTAATTCTTTCTGGGACAGGATACTCTGGATTTATCACTGCCAGTCACAAGCTTGCTCAATTTTGGCTTGTGGTTCCAAGTGGCTTGTGAGCATAAGTGGAGTTGAAAAAATCTGATTTTTGTGTGTGGTAAGAGTGAATCTGTGCTTTGGGTGATTGTGGATTGAGTATATAAGTAATAGCAAGGCACTTTTCTTAGTTAAATAGCTAATTTTTTTTCTTTCTTTGCCTGGTCTGCTAATTGGGAGGAGGAATTAGTGCTCTCATCTGATAAATTAAGTGGGAGTAACTCCGTTTTGAGCTTGCTCAATTTTGGCTTGTGAACATAAGTGGTGTTGAAAAAAGCGGAGTTTGAAAAAGAGAAATCCACAGAACTGTAAGTAATCTACATTTTATATCTCTTGATTTACATACTCATCACAGTTTTGTAACTAGGATATGTCTAGCAAGATTGGTGGTATGCTCCAGTGCACAATCTGCCGTATGTATACACTGCTGGAGCAGGAGTTCGAGGGTGAACACTGCTGCAACAGATGTGCCCATATTTTTCTACTGGAAGCTTGTGTTAGAGATCTGGAAGAAGATATTTCAAGGCTGCGAGCAATTGAGAATCTTGGGAGGAGTATGCTGCTCACTGAGCAAGCAATAAGCGGGATAGAAGTGGAGGGTGGAGAGGAAAGCCAGCAGGGCCAGGTGGGTAGATGGACCTAAATAAAGAGATGGAACGGGCTGCACAGGAGGGGATTGTAGTGATAATGGGTAGTGCTGATAATTTCCAAATATAAATTGGGGTCAGGGCTCTTCTTCATCTGTGAATGGGAGACATTTTACCAACTTTCTGCAGGATAATTTGATGGTGCAGTTTGTAGAAGATCCCACAAGAGGTGATGCATTATTGGACCTTGTGATTTCTTGTCCAAAATGTCCGTGTCCGGGAAACCCTTGGGAACAGTGATCATAATAAAATTATTTTCCTCTTAAACTGTAAAAAGCAGAAACACGTGGGAAAATTGAAAACTTTGAATTTTAAGAGGGCTAATTTCCAGAAATTCAGGGATGATACTAATGTTTAATGGGAGAAATTCAAATCTATCCTGGGTCATTATACTTCTAAATTTATTCCAATAGGTAACAAGTAGAGATGAGCGAGCACTAAAATGCTCGGGTGCTCGTTATTCGAGACAAACTTTTCCCGATGCTCGAGTGCTCGTCTCGAATAACGAGCCCCATTGATGTCAATGGGAGACTCGAGCATTTTTCAAGGGGACCAAGGATCTGCACAGGGAAGCTTGGCCAAACACCTGGAAACCTCAGAAAATTATGTAAACACCACGGGAATGGACAGGAAACAGCAGGGGAAGCATGCATGGATGCCTCTGAGGCTGCTTAATCGCACCATTATGCCAAAATTATGGGCAACAGCATGGCGATGACAGAGTGACCGAATGAGGCTAGATAGCATCTAAAACATCCAATAATTGACCCTGACACTATAGAAGACGGCATTCAAAGGCAGATGGAGCAGCGACAGGCTAGAGAGTGGCATGGCGACATACCCCAAATGGGCTCAGGCTTCAAACCAATTTTAAAAATTCCTTTTGGCGAGGATAACGTGTAGCACTGTAAGTATCAGTATTTTGCTTGGTTAAGGCAGCAGAGAGGAACCAATGGAGGTGAGCAAGAAGCGCTGAAATGATTTCCTATGTGAACAAAAGTTTGACGGTATATTTAGTCGATAACATAGCATGGTGGCGACATAGTGACCAAGTTCCATAACGTATCTGGTGAAACACCCGAAAAATTAGTCTGACACAGCTCGTTTGATAAGGGGACGACATGTGGAGGCAGCCATGGAGACGACTTCCATGATTAAGAACGACAGTATGGGGCATCCATATTGCACTGCTATAATTGAAACTTCAGGTCTCCAGCATGGCGGCGACAGATGCTCCGAGTTCCATTATGTATCTGGTGAAACACCTGAAAATTCTGCCTGACACAGCTCGTTTGCTAAGGGGACGATGTATGGAGGCAGTAAGGTAGTAGTAGATTAAAGGTGCTGCAGTTAAAACTATGTTAGTTGGATCTTGGGATGGAGCTGGCGGTCCGCTGCCAGGCGAGCTTTCTTCTGTCCAAGCCCCTGCCTCTCGGCTCCTCCCCACCCAAAATGGGCCTGGGGGCCACAAGCGTTTACTTTGAAAAAATTATAATTTTCAAAGCAGGCGGGGGTTACAAACAGCACTTCTAAGAACCTTTTGTATAAGATCAAGTGTAGTACTGTTCTTATAAGTAATTGGCTTGGCGGGTGAGGGGAATGTAAACAGATGCGCAAGAAGCGCTGAAATAATATCGGTAAATGATAAAAGTTTGGCAGTATATTTTGTGGATAACACAGCAGGGTGGCGACAAAGTTAACAAGTTTAATGTGGAAGCCATGAAAACAACCCAAAATACTGCCTGACACAGCTCGTTTGCTAAGGGGATGATGTATGGAGGCAGCTATATGGACGACTTTTGGAGGCAGCTATGGAGATGATGTGTGGAGGTAGCAATGAAGACAACGTGTGGAGGCAGCTATAAAGACGACGTGTGGAGGCTGCTATGGAGACAATTAAATTTGGATAGTGCCTGTATGTGGCAGTCCAAAAAAGTTTTCAAACCAGAAGAGCAGGTAGGTGGTCCTCCAGAAAAATTAAATACATAGAGTACCTGTATGTGGCACTCCCAAAAATTGCTTAAAAACAGAGGACCGGGTAGGTGGCCCTCAAGAAAAATTAAATACATAGAGTACTATAGCTAGAGCCAGTTGGCCCTGGCAAAAAATAGCCAGTTTCCTCTGCTTTAGTGTACAAAGAGGAGGAGAAGGAGGAAAATGAGGAGGAGGAGTGCATACATTATTCAGGTTGAGCTTCGTTCACCTGGTGGAGAATGGAAATCCTGAGAAATCCAGGCTTTATTCATCTTGATAAGCGTCAGCCTGTCAGCGCTTTCAGTCGACAGGCGTGTACGCTTATCGGTGATGATGCCACCAGCTGCACTGAAAACAGACAACACGCTAGCGGCAGGGCAGGCAAGAACCTCCAAGGCGTACGGTGCCAGTTCGTGCCACATGTCCAGCTTTGAAACCCAGTAGTTGTAGGGAGCTGTGTGATCATTTAGGACGATGGTATGGTCAGCTACGTACTCCCTCACCATCTTTCTGTAAAGATCAGCCCTACTCTGCCGAGACTGGGGACAGGTGACAGTGTCTTGCTGGGGTGACATAAAACTGGCAAAGTCCTTGTAAATATATTTAGTTTAGGGGGGTTATTTTGCATGACGGGTTCTCTTTAACACCACCTGGACTGCCTCAGGACAGGGCCGGTCCATCTGCCTTTGCGACTGAGTCAGAGGCGGAGACAAAGTGGAGGTTTATTATTCTCTCTGACATCTTGACTCTGTCCATCGTTGACGCGCCATTGTGGAAATTTTTCTGAAATGAAAATAATCAGAACCAGAGCCAAATCAGGAGGATCTCTGTACCATGGCTCAGCTTAAGCGCCGGTACTTGGCAAAAGTGAAGCTACGGGCAATGTCTCTTCTGCCAAACCAATAGCAGCAGCAGGACACGACTGATTTACCCCAATCACTGTTAGTGCCGCACCGGTACCCCTTCTGTAGTACCGCTTATGCATGTCTGTTGAGATGGTGTCCATTTGTTACTGTCACTATTGTATTTCGTACTGTAATTGTTTCACCTTATGTCATGTAATGTGGTCTCGTTGACCTTCATTGTCCTGTAAACATTTGTTTGTAACTAAGAAACTAGCAACATGTAAGAACGCGTCTCTCGTAGTGTATGTATGTAACTGTAACATTACGTCTGTCCTGTGTGTAACAACTGCCACAACACTATGTACAAAACTATTTCCCCCCAGGGGATCAATAAGGTTCTATAGTATTGTATCGTATCATAATAACATACAGTAATTACTGTAATCATTTTACCAGATAGATAGAAGTGAGGGGTCACTGATAAATGTGCCCCGGTAATCCTGACAGACAACACCGGTGACTTCATACATACCTCCGCCTGCAGAGCTGTGCTCCAGATATATGTGTGAGGGGGAAAGGACCTGTGATTATGTCATAGTCATGTGATCATCCCTATGTGTGGGAGGAGTCCGGCTTTGGGGGTGGAGAAGCTATAGGACCTGTGATGATGTCATAGTCATGCATAGCTCCCAACCGTCCCGCTTTTGACGGGACAGTCACGGTTTTTCAGACCTGCCCCGCTGCCCCGGATAGATAAGATAATGTCCCGATAAGCTCTGCATTGTCCCGGAACAACGGGCTTGTGGTCCCGACACAATGCAGAGCGGAGAACACGCGGCAGGAGCTGCAGGTTGTAGTGTTTATTATACCTGGCAGTGCGGAGTCTTCTGCCTCCTCAGTGCAGGCTCCGCCCCCAGTGTCAGTCTCTGCCGGGGGATGACACAGAGTGGAGACACAATCTCCCGGGTCACAGCAGCAGGAGATGAGCTGATATGGGGCACAGTGTGAGACGTCTCCTCTGCAGCTCCGTTCAGTTGTCCGGTCACAGAGATGACAGAGGGAGAGATGTCTGACACCAGGGCTGCAGGTGGGAGCAGCCTCACAAGTAAGAAGTAATCCTGCTCTGTACTCCATGTGCTCTGACTCCTCTTATTCCTGCTCCGTGCTGTGTCCTCTCTTCCCCCACATTTAACCCTCTGTTGACTGAGGGCTCCACAGGAGACACCAATAAATAACTGAATAGGTGACTGCCACTTATGTCATAGTGTAACATGTCAGTGTATGATGGAGTACATGTGTCTATGTGTGACTAGAGTGTATTTATATGTGTATGTGTAACCTGAAGGGGTTGTTATGGAGATCAGCTATTAACCCAATACCACTGACTGGAGTAACAGTACGTCAGCAGGAGGCAAGGGGGTATGGAGAGGGGTCACAGACAGAGCGTTCTCCATACAGCAGACTGTTACAGTATTGCCAGCTAACGCCCCAAAAAAACAACCATTATAGTACATTAACCGAAAATCAATCAAAAGGACGAACCACCAATCCAAAGCAAACGAAAAGTACTCCAAGGTCACCGAAAGAAAGACATTTATTAAAAAGAAAGAAGAACACACGGGCCAAAGCGGCGGGAGAACCACAGAGACGGGCGGGTCCTGAGCAACAGCCCACAACACGACAACCGCGCCCCACAGAAGGGAGCGAAATCCGAAGCATACGGAGCAGGTAGAGGGCACAGGGAGCGGGAACGAGCGCGAATAATTCCCCCACGATACGCTAAACGCCGGGATAGACGAGCATCCGTCGGAGCCGAGGCACGGGTAAGAAAAATCTGCCGAATCCAGAGGGAGGCGCAGCGAGAACCCAAGCAGACCCGCTTTCAGTAAATATTAGAACCCGGAGGGCGCGCACCAGAACGATGGAATACACCCCAAAGTTCGGAAAAGGGAATTTGCCCGCGGTAGGCGGCAGCGCTAGAGCTTGCATCGACTAATCTCCATCTTGGTGCGGCAAGAGGAGTAAATGTGAAAAATAGGTAGGTTGCGGAGAGGAGGAATAGAGGACATGGTTGCTGGAACACATGATCTAGCTGAAGTATCTGGTGAGACCAATATGATGAGGCTGGAGGATGCTGGGAGGACAATAGGATGAGGCTGGAGGATGCTGGGGACAATAGGATGAGGCTGGAGGATGCTGGGGGACAATAGGATGAGGCTGGAGGATGCTGGGGGACAATAGGATGAGGCTGGAGGACAATAGGATGAGGCTGGAGGACAATAGGAGGATGCTGGGAGGACAATAGGATGAGGCTGGATGATGCTTGGGGACAATAGGATGAGGTTGGAAGATGCTGGGAGGACAATAGGATGAGGCTGGAGGATGCTGGGACCCCAGCCATACTCAGCCTCATTACTATTGTCCCCCAGAATCCTCCAGCCTCATTCCTATGGTCCCCAGCATCCTCAGCGCATCCATGTCCCACAGCATCCTCCGCCTCATCCTAGTGTCACCAGCATCCTTCAGCCCTCTCCTATTATCCCCCAGATACTCCAGCCTCATCCTAGTGTCCTCCAGCATTTCCAGCATAATCCTATGCCCCAGGCATCATCCAGCTAATTTATTGTCCCCCAGATCCTACACCTATCATTATTGTCACCAGCATCATCAGCATCATCTATTGTCCCCCAGCCTCAAGCCTCTCATATTATCAACCAGAATCTCAGGCTCATCCGATTATCCCCCAGAATCTTACAGCTCCTCCTAGCAGTACCCCCAGCAGCCTCAGAATCATAATATGGGCAACAAGCACCTCCAGCCTAATCCGATTGTCCACAAGCATCCTCCAGACCATCCTATCGGTAAACAAAGCAAATCCTCAGCATATCAGATTGTCCCCAAGAATCTACACCTCATCTAGTGTCAAAAGAATACGCCAGCCTCATCCTATTATCCACCAGCATACTCCCGCCTAATCCTATGGTCCCAGAAAATAAAGCCCTCATACTATGGTACCCGGCATCATCCAGCCTCATCTATTGTCCCAAAGCATCCCAAGCCTCTCATAGTTGTCACAAAGCATCCTCACAGCATCATCCTATTATCACCCCAGCATCCTACAGGCCTCATCAATCTATCCCAGAATCCACAGCCTATCCTATTGTCCCCCAGCTCCCTCCAGCTCAATCTATTCGTCACAAAGAATCCTCCAGCATATACAGTGTGCCCAAGCAGCAAACAGCCTTATCCTATATCCCCCAGCATACTCCAGCCTCATACTATGTCCTAAGCCTCTTCATATTGTATCCGCCTCAATTTCCTTGGTCCCAGCCGCATCCATGTCCCCAGCCTCATCCTTTGTCAACCAGCTCATCCCTGATTGTCCCCCAGCATCATCATATGGTCCCCAAGATCCTCCAGCCTCATCCTCTTATCCCACAGCATCATACAGCATAATTGCCTCATGACTAATTGTCAGCAAGCATCAGTCCTATTGTCCCACAGCACCTCATACTAGTGTCCCCCAGCCTCATTCTACTGTACCCAGCATCATCATATTGTCAACCCCAGCATCCCCAACTAATACATTGTACCCCAGCATCTCCAGCTCATCCTATTAGCCCCAGCATACGCCAGCCTCATCTATTGTCCCCCAACAAGCTCCAGCCTCATCACGAGCCCCAGCCTCATCCTATTGTCCCAGCCTTATCCATTGTCCCCCAGCATCCTCCAGCCTATCCTATTGCCCCCAGTGGGGGACAATAGGATGAGGCTGGAGGATGCTGGGGGACAATAGGATGAGGCTGGAAGATGCTGGAGGACAATAGGATGAGGCTGGAGGATGCTGGGGGATAATAGGATGAGGCTGGAGGATGCTGGGGGACAATAGGATGAGGCTGGAGGATGCTTGGGGACAATAGGATGAGGCTGGAGGATGCTGGGGGACAATAGGATGAGTTAGGGGCATCGTACTATGGACTATGCCTGTAGGTGGGGAAATGGGTGTGGTTTAGAAAAAGGGGAGGGGCTTTTGTCCCTCTTTCTCTCGCCCAAAAGTTGGGAGGTATGTGTCTGTGTGTTATGTATAGTAAAGCATGGCTAGTGTGTGTGCTGCATCTGCTGACATGCTGCATCCTCCTAATATACAGGTGAGAGACACAGACATCAGCTACACATGAATCTGACATGTTCTGCTGTAACATGGCTGCCTGGAGCTGCTGTATCTCTCCTATACACACACAGGCTGCAGGGGGCGTGGCCACCAGCACCAGGAAGCACATCATTATACAGCCTCACATCATTATACAGGCTGTCAGTCATGCACTGGGGGTGTGGCTGTGCCTCCCACTCATGAATAAGATGGACAGCACGAATATGCTAATGCTTCATTGGACATTTCACAGGTCATTTGCATACAGCTTTAGGACCTCATTGCTTAGGTTTACAGGCATGTAGAGGGACAATGAAGGGATAGAGACAATGCTCTCTAATGGCAGTTTATGAAAATATATTTAGTTTAGGGGGTTTATTTTGCATGACGGGTTCTCTTTAACAAGTCCAGCAGGTAAGGGCTTAGCCTACCTGTGGATACCTGGGGCTTAAGAAGGTCGCTCAGGATGGAGTTACATGCCAGCAATTGTAAGGAGATCACACTGGTTTCGGACGCCATCTCGACTACTGTCCGCCATCTTAGATACAACGGCCATGTTCCCTGACCACTGTCCAGTTAATGTCATGATTCAAACTTCATTTTATGTAACCTGTTTGCTGGCCTGTTAGCTAATACCCTTTGACATTTAATGAGAAGCCAGTCTGTCCTTGATGCTGCATGATATTGTGATTCTGGAGTCCACTTATCTTCTTCTTCTCAGCAAATTAGTATAAACAATATCTGTGTACAAGGTCTCTGAGAACTAAGCACAATTAATTTACTATTTTCCCAGAATGTGCTGATGTCCAATAGAATCCAAGTGCCTTATCTCCTTTCATACAACACCCAAAATGCTGATTTCTCTGTATTAAAATACAGCTGGGGTTTTTTGAAATAATCAGTGTGATTTGAGTGCATCTAAAGACTGGACTGTGTCTTTCTTTTACTCTGTCATCTCGCTGCTGGCAGCTATCTCATCCTCCCTCAAAGGGTTAATTAGGACTCACCTTACAAAAGTCAAGAGGGCTGTTGGGGCCCTGCATAAAAATCCCTATCAGTAAGGAGCCCATGCCGAACCAGCCTACACCCACCCCAGTGTTTTACCCTTAGATAGTTAAACTTGTGGTGGTAAGAGATAGTGGTAGAGGTAGTCACCACTGATGGTAAAAAAATAAAAGAACTAATACATCAGTAGTCATCGCCGCTCCAGCATGGAGTTTCTGGGTGTCACGGGATTTGCCGCGTGTGACCAGAGGGAAGAGGAGCTCCTGTGCACCACCTTAAAAAGCTGATCCATGAAAAACACTTTCATGTAGCCTTTAATAATTCTTTATTTAATAATAATAATAATTCTTTATTTATATAGCGCACACAGATTACGCAGCGCTGCACAAGCATGTCAAATTGGTCCCTGTCCCCATGGGGCTCACAATCTAAACAACCTAACAGTATGTTTTGAAGTGTGGGAGGAAACCGGAGTACCCGGAGGCTGGATGATGCTTGGGGACAATAGGATGAGGCTGGAGGACAATAGGATGAGGTTGGAAGATGCTGGGAGGACAATAGGATGAGGCTGGAGGATGCTGGGGGACAATAGGGTGAGGCTGGAAGATGCTGGGGGATAATAGGATGAGGCTGGAGGATGCTGGGGGACAGTAGGATGAGGCTGGAGGACAGGAGGTTGCTGGGGAACAGTAGGATGAAGCTGTGTGACAGGAGGATGAGGCTTCGGACAGGAGAAGGCTGGAGGACAGGATGAGGATAGAGGAGGGAGGGGCTGGAGGACCGGAGCAGGAGGCTGGAGGACGGGAGAAGGAGGCTGTAGGACAGAATGAGGATGGAGGGGATGGGGAACAGGAGAAGGATAGATGACAGAGGGGCTGGGGGACAGGAGGAGGATGGTAGGAGGTGGCTGGGGGACGGGTGCAGGAGGCTGGAGGACAGGAGGCCACAGGATGAGGAGGCTGTAGGACAGGAGGCCGCAGGAAGAGGAGGCTGTAGGACAGGAGGCCACAGTGGGAGGAGGCTGGGGGACAGGAGGGCACAGGGTGAGGAGGCTGGGGGACAGGAGGGCACAGGGTGAGGAGGCTGGAGGACAGGAGGCCAAGGGGGGGAGACTGGAGGACAAGATGCCACAGGATGAAGAGGCTGGAGGACAGGGGCCTACAGGAGGAGGCTGTGGGACAGGAGAAGGATAGTGGACAGGGGGCCTGATGGACAGGAGGAGGATGCTGGAGGACAGGAGGAGGATACTGGAGGTGGAGGCTGGGGGACAGGAGGAGGTTGCTGAAGGAGGAGGAGGATAGGGGACAGTGTGGGCTGGAGGATAAGCGGAAGCTGGGGGACAGCAGGAGGAGACTGGAGAACAGGAGGAGAATAGAGTACAGAGAGGCTGGAGGACAGGAGGAGGATGGGAGGAGGTGGCTGGGGTACGGGAGAAGGAGGCTGGAGCAAAGGGGCCACAGGAGGAGGCTGGAGGAAAGGAGGCCACATGAGGAGGCTGGAGAACAGGAGACCACAGGAGGAGGCTGAAGGACAGGAGGCTACAGGAGGAGGATAGAGAACAGGGACCACTACATGTGAGGAGGGGTGGGGGTAGGAGTACAGATAGGATTATGTGTAAGTTTGGGGAGATAAATATAAGTGCAAAACCAAATGTAAAGGGAGGATAAAATTAAAGGGGGGGGTTTGTATGTTGCAGAGTTGCATTAGGGGTATTTTACGGGTCCATGGGGGGGGGGGGGGGGGGTTGGGCAAAGTTAGGGGCATCGTACTGTGGACTATGCCAGTAGGTGGGGAAATGGGTGTGGATTAGAAAAAGGGGGAGGGGCTTTTGTCCCTCTTTCTCTCGCCCAAAAGTTGGGAGGTATGCATCTGTACGCTGATACCCAGCACCGTGACCGAAGACAACCACTAGGCTGCACTCAGCAAGCCACTCAGGTTCCTAGGGATCTGGCTACCCCTAAGCTACAAAAAGGCTAGGCCCTAGGAGGATGTTGCACATTTATGCATTGATATATACATTTATACACTTACACAGATCTGTCCCAGTATCTGCTGACCGCATGGAGGAAGTAGATGGCAGGAATTAAAGATGGAAGAACCCTAGTCCTGTCATTCTGCTTTCCCCTCTCTTGGACCCGACATTTCTAATCTAAGTTGCCTACTTATGCTGTGTACTGTGGAAGATGTGTGCTGTTACATAAATATCACACTGTACAATGTGGAGTGTAACATGTATACAATGGTGCACATCGCTCATTCTCTTTAGAGTGTCAGGTCAGAAGCCGGGGCCCCCTAGCACTGCGGGCCTCATAGCAGCTGCTATTGCTGCTACCACTGTACCACTGTAGTTGCACAAATGCATGGAAACATACACACCATAAACACACATATAACATATACACACACACAAATTTATACACTCATACAGACATGCATGTACTCACTGTCAGGCAGTCTTCAAATAAGACATGAACAAATGCAAGTACAAAGTAAGTAATGCAAAACTACAGTGATCATGAGACATGTGAAAGGAGGCAGGGGCGTAACTCGTAACAGGGCCTGTACTTACCTCTCCGCGTTCCACGCTGTGGTCTTTGGCCAGGCCGCACACGCCTGTCCCCTAACAGCAGGGGCGCGCACGCCATCTCTTCTAAATTTAAAGGGCCAGCGTCCTCCTTATTGGCGCTGGCATTCCCGGCTCTGCTACCATAATCCAGCGGCTCCCAGCATCCCCTGCCGGATCTTCAAGTCATTCTACTGAAGTGAAAGCCTCCTGAGCGTTTCCAGACACCTCCGTGTTTCTCATGTTCCTGTGGTGTTCCCGTGGTTCTGTGGCGGTCCTATGTTCCTTTGGCGGTCCTGTACTCCTGTGGTAGTCCTGTGTTCCTGTGGCGGTCCTGTATACCGGTGGCCATCCAGAGGTCCTGCCATCCCGAGGTCCTGTGATCCCTGTGTCTTTACCTTGGCTGCCACCGCGGGCCTAGTTGTACCCGTGGAGCGACCTGGAGGCTCCCCGTTGCAGCAGGACCATCCCGCTTTGTGCCGGGCTCTGGCGAAGACCAAGAGTCCACTTAGACTCCGCTCCCGGGTTGCGGCTAGTACCATCATCCCCCGCGGTGGTCCAGGCAGTCCACTGACATTAGCCTCAAGAGACTTTTCCCACACCTCCGTGTGTGACAAAAGTAAAGCTGAAGGTCCTGTGAGGAACGCAGATTATGGGTGGGATAGTATTGGCTGAGTAGTTCAGAAATATTTGGAGGGGACAGGTTGAGGATGGCTTTGTATGTCATGGTTAGTATTTTAAATTGTATTCGCACTGCAATTGGTAACCAGTGGATAGACTGACAGAGAGGAGAGGCAGGGGAGAAGCAAGGAGACAGATGTATTAGCTGGGCAGCATAGGATAGATTGGAGGGGTGTTACAGAGCTATAGACCACAGAGAAGAGTGTTGTCGTAGTCCAAGTGGGAGATGATAAGAGCATGGATTAGCAATTTTGTATACTCTGGAGTGAGGAAGGGTCGATTGCCAGAGATGTTCTTGAAATGGAGGCGGCAGGTTGTAGTAGGGGTCTGTATGTGAATAAGGCATTATGCTGTAGATAATGAAAAATGTTCAGCATAATACATATAAATAACTGTGAGCATCCTCCCCTCATTAGTTTGATCCGGCCCCCTGACACTGAGGGCCCGGTAGCAACAGCTATGGCAGCTATTTCTGCAGTTACACCCCTGAATGCAGGCATCATTACAATACAACTAGAGTCACCTATAAGTAATTATCATGGTTTATTTTAGGGCTTTCTGGTGACAAGGTCCCTTTGCACCAATCTTGACATCCCCCCTAACCCCCCAAACTGTGCACAACGCATTGTATATTTCAGAAGGCCTGTTTGAATTCTACACCAGGTCTTTCCTTGTATAGAATTAAACCATAACCTGTGCCAGCGACGCTCAGTCCCATCATGCCCACTTGGTTTGAAAGTGGCATGGGGGGGGGTGGGTATGACCAGGAATTGCAACCTTTTGGCAGTAAAAAGGCATAAATGACCACTGTCTTTCATTTCCTAAAGAATGCAAATAATAAGAACACAAAGTTTTCTGGCAGAGAAGGTGCATACATCTCCCCCTCCCTGCCAGTTTCTGGTTTCTCCAACCCCCACGCCACTTTGGGCATGTCAGGGAGTGGGTTTGGTGAGTCTCAGGGTGGTGACTGAACACATGGCCTTGGATTTACTATAGTTCAACCAGAAAACCAGAGTAGACTATAGCATAAAAAAAAAAAAAATGAGTGAGTGAGATCAGATGTGGTATTAAGTTAGTAAGAGTAGATATGGGCACTTGAGCTATAGTGGAGGGAATTTTAAGACTAGCAATTAAAGGAAACCTACCACCACAGATCTACCTATTAAGGTAGATCGGGTGGTAGGTGCCTCCATTGTACGTGAGGATAGCCCTTTTAAGGGCTAATCCTCACGTCTCTGCACATACTACCTAATCTACTAGATCCGTGGTGGTAGGTTTCCTTTAATGCCAGTCTTAAACAGGTTTTCCCACGAAACAAGTTAGGCTTTAACTTGCTGATCAGTGGGGGGTCTTAATGATGGGACCCCACAGATCACTAGAATGAGTCCCCAAGTTGCTCCCCAAGATGAGCAGAGCAGAGACACGCATGTCCGGGCTGCCCCCTTTATCACTATGGTGCTGATGGAGGTTGCAAAGTATGGCACCCGGCAATCTCTGTCAGCTCCATAGCCAGGGCCGGTTCTAGACAAAGTGGGGCCCTGGGCAAAACTAAAAGTGGGGCCCCAAAATAAAACTATTTTATGACCAGTCACAGTCAGGAAGTGGCTCCCTTTAGTATGGTAAAACAAACTGTAATATGGGAGAATTTTATAGGAGATAGATAATAGGGAGATTTATGGGCAACATGACTCCGTGATTAGCACTACAGCCTTGCTGCGCTGGTCAACATCTGCAAAGATTTTGTATGTTCTCTCTGTGTCTGCGTGGGTTTCCTCCGGGTCCTCCGGTTTCCTCCCACACTCCAAAAAATTACTGGTAGGTTGATTAGACTGTGAGGCCTATTGGGGAGAGGGACCGATATTTTCTGAAAGCAGACACTTGCCCCATTTTCAAAATTGCATCAAAGAGTTTATAGACATAGGCGCCTGCATGCAATTTTGATTCAAACTGAAACATTTTATAAAAAATGCTTAAAATTTGACTTTGATGGCAAAAAATGTGCTCCAAACAGAAAATGTTTACCTTCACATCTCCTAAATGTAATGCATGGACATGTGTAGAGATCACAAATATCACTAAAACTGTAATAACTAGATATCTGCTTTTCAGCTAGACATTTTAGACAGTCACAACCTGCAAAATATATCAATAAAACGGAATAAAAAGTAAATGCACCATAAAACCTATAGAATTTTGAAAGCAGACAACCAGGCGATGCATTTGGCATTTAACATTTAAAATTTCCTCTAAAATATGTACAAATCCAGAATACTTATATAAATAAAATATACTTTCCTAAAAGAGTAAGATGTGAGGAGATCATACATACCCCACACCAATATATTCACCAAAATATACAGCATAAAATTCACACAGATGTATCATTGTCTGTTCCTTACACAATGGTCACCCAAATAAATAACTATATATCCATAAACAAAGCTAATGAGATAATAAAGTCACTTTTAGATGTGCGCCATTGTATTAGCCGCACAATAACAGAACCCTCCGCGCTTCATAAGAGTGAGAACGTCATAACACAGGTGTAAATAATGGAGGATGATGGGAAATAAAAACTTTATACCAGGACATGTGTGTGTTTTTGGTGTTACATATAACTTTATGGACATGTTCTGGTCGCGGTGTAGTCACATTCGGTGAAGAGGATCGAATGTTCATCGTATCAGTCAATTTTCCCAACACTAAAAGACTATCACAAAATAAAAGGGAATAAGAGATAAAGGGCCACATTTATCACTTTTGTGCGCCTTAGTGTAGTAGTTGCGCCTAAATTCTGGCGCACTGTTTTCCAGAATTATCACAAGCTACAACCATCTGTGATAAGTATATTTCCTGACTTTTATTAATCACTTTACTTTAACACAGTTTAGGCGCAATTTTGGCGCAGTTTAGGCTCAATGTTAGATTCAGGCTCTTACATGTGATCCTGCTACAAGCTCCTCTCTGCTTCTCCCACAGCCCAGAATGAAGATAACACTCACAGCAGCACCCAGTGATCTCCTCAGCAGTGGCTTCTCCTGGAGGGGATCCCCCAGTGCTGGTCTCCTGCTGCACCCCTGTAATTCTGCACAGTATCCCCCTCAGACACACTGGTGATACTGTGCAGAATTACACGGGGGACACTTGTAAGTCGTTTCTGCAACATTCTGAAAAGTTCTGAGCTCTTGCTTTGAGCTCAGGAGTCTGCAGAATGTTTTGTAAATAGAAGGTGATGAACTGTAAATAGAGTCTGCAGCTCCTGTCTGCAGAGTATCTCATGTCTGTATTATCTGTTCCAGTGTCTGGCTGAGCTCTGCTGCTAGAAATGAGCTGTTCTGCAAAGGGGCTCTGTGCTTTCTTCTCAGATAACGCCACCTTTGTGTTGGAGTGTTTTTGCACCCGTTTTTGCGCCTAAATGAAAAGTCGCAAGTGATGAATATCATTAGTCTCAGCAAAACATCTGGATTGCTATGATAAATGAGGGAAAGCTGCTTATTTTTGCTGCGCAGCTTGTTTGCCGTTTAGTCGCAAAAATGGTGCGCCTGAATGAAAAGGCGCACTGGATGATGCTTGGGGACAATAGGATGAGGCTGGAGGACAATAGGATGAGGTTGGAAGATGCTGGGAGGACAATAGGATGAGGCTGGAGGATGCTGGGGGACAATAGGGTGAGGCTGGAAGATGCTGGGGGATAATAGGATGAGGCTGGAGGATGCTGGGGGACAGTAGGATGAGGCTGGAGGACAGGAGGTTGCTGGGGAACAGTAGGATGAAGCTGTGTGACAGGAGGATGAGGCTTCGGACAGGAGAAGGCTGGAGGACAGGATGAGGATAGAGGAGGGAGGGGCTGGAGGACCGGAGCAGGAGGCTGGAGGACGGGAGAAGGAGGCTGTAGGACAGAATGAGGATGGAGGGGATGGGGAACAGGAGAAGGATAGATGACAGAGGGGCTGGGGGACAGGAGGAGGATGGTAGGAGGTGGCTGGGGGACGGGTGCAGGAGGCTGGAGGACAGGAGGCCACAGGATGAGGAGGCTGTAGGACAGGAGGCCGCAGGAAGAGGAGGCTGTAGGACAGGAGGCCACAGTGGGAGGAGGCTGGGGGACAGGAGGGCACAGGGTGAGGAGGCTGGGGGACAGGAGGGCACAGGGTGAGGAGGCTGGAGGACAGGAGGCCAAGGGGGGGAGACTGGAGGACAAGATGCCACAGGATGAAGAGGCTGGAGGACAGGGGCCTACAGGAGGAGGCTGTGGGACAGGAGAAGGATAGTGGACAGGGGGCCTGATGGACAGGAGGAGGATGCTGGAGGACAGGAGGAGGATACTGGAGGTGGAGGCTGGGGGACAGGAGGAGGTTGCTGAAGGAGGAGGAGGATAGGGGACAGTGTGGGCTGGAGGATAAGCGGAAGCTGGGGGACAGCAGGAGGAGACTGGAGAACAGGAGGAGAATAGAGTACAGAGAGGCTGGAGGACAGGAGGAGGATGGGAGGAGGTGGCTGGGGTACGGGAGAAGGAGGCTGGAGCAAAGGGGCCACAGGAGGAGGCTGGAGGAAAGGAGGCCACATGAGGAGGCTGGAGAACAGGAGACCACAGGAGGAGGCTGAAGGACAGGAGGCTACAGGAGGAGGATAGAGAACAGGGACCACTACATGTGAGGAGGGGTGGGGGTAGGAGTACAGATAGGATTATGTGTAAGTTTGGGGAGATAAATATAAGTGCAAAACCAAATGTAAAGGGAGGATAAAATTAAAGGGGGGGGTTTGTATGTTGCAGAGTTGCATTAGGGGTATTTTACGGGTCCATGGGGGGGGGGGGGGGGGGTTGGGCAAAGTTAGGGGCATCGTACTGTGGACTATGCCAGTAGGTGGGGAAATGGGTGTGGATTAGAAAAAGGGGGAGGGGCTTTTGTCCCTCTTTCTCTCGCCCAAAAGTTGGGAGGTATGCATCTGTACGCTGATACCCAGCACCGTGACCGAAGACAACCACTAGGCTGCACTCAGCAAGCCACTCAGGTTCCTAGGGATCTGGCTACCCCTAAGCTACAAAAAGGCTAGGCCCTAGGAGGATGTTGCACATTTATGCATTGATATATACATTTATACACTTACACAGATCTGTCCCAGTATCTGCTGACCGCATGGAGGAAGTAGATGGCAGGAATTAAAGATGGAAGAACCCTAGTCCTGTCATTCTGCTTTCCCCTCTCTTGGACCCGACATTTCTAATCTAAGTTGCCTACTTATGCTGTGTACTGTGGAAGATGTGTGCTGTTACATAAATATCACACTGTACAATGTGGAGTGTAACATGTATACAATGGTGCACATCGCTCATTCTCTTTAGAGTGTCAGGTCAGAAGCCGGGGCCCCCTAGCACTGCGGGCCTCATAGCAGCTGCTATTGCTGCTACCACTGTACCACTGTAGTTGCACAAATGCATGGAAACATACACACCATAAACACACATATAACATATACACACACACAAATTTATACACTCATACAGACATGCATGTACTCACTGTCAGGCAGTCTTCAAATAAGACATGAACAAATGCAAGTACAAAGTAAGTAATGCAAAACTACAGTGATCATGAGACATGTGAAAGGAGGCAGGGGCGTAACTCGTAACAGGGCCTGTACTTACCTCTCCGCGTTCCACGCTGTGGTCTTTGGCCAGGCCGCACACGCCTGTCCCCTAACAGCAGGGGCGCGCACGCCATCTCTTCTAAATTTAAAGGGCCAGCGTCCTCCTTATTGGCGCTGGCATTCCCGGCTCTGCTACCATAATCCAGCGGCTCCCAGCATCCCCTGCCGGATCTTCAAGTCATTCTACTGAAGTGAAAGCCTCCTGAGCGTTTCCAGACACCTCCGTGTTTCTCATGTTCCTGTGGTGTTCCCGTGGTTCTGTGGCGGTCCTATGTTCCTTTGGCGGTCCTGTACTCCTGTGGTAGTCCTGTGTTCCTGTGGCGGTCCTGTATACCGGTGGCCATCCAGAGGTCCTGCCATCCCGAGGTCCTGTGATCCCTGTGTCTTTACCTTGGCTGCCACCGCGGGCCTAGTTGTACCCGTGGAGCGACCTGGAGGCTCCCCGTTGCAGCAGGACCATCCCGCTTTGTGCCGGGCTCTGGCGAAGACCAAGAGTCCACTTAGACTCCGCTCCCGGGTTGCGGCTAGTACCATCATCCCCCGCGGTGGTCCAGGCAGTCCACTGACATTAGCCTCAAGAGACTTTTCCCACACCTCCGTGTGTGACAAAAGTAAAGCTGAAGGTCCTGTGAGGAACGCAGATTATGGGTGGGATAGTATTGGCTGAGTAGTTCAGAAATATTTGGAGGGGACAGGTTGAGGATGGCTTTGTATGTCATGGTTAGTATTTTAAATTGTATTCGCACTGCAATTGGTAACCAGTGGATAGACTGACAGAGAGGAGAGGCAGGGGAGAAGCAAGGAGACAGATGTATTAGCTGGGCAGCATAGGATAGATTGGAGGGGTGTTACAGAGCTATAGACCACAGAGAAGAGTGTTGTCGTAGTCCAAGTGGGAGATGATAAGAGCATGGATTAGCAATTTTGTATACTCTGGAGTGAGGAAGGGTCGATTGCCAGAGATGTTCTTGAAATGGAGGCGGCAGGTTGTAGTAGGGGTCTGTATGTGAATAAGGCATTATGCTGTAGATAATGAAAAATGTTCAGCATAATACATATAAATAACTGTGAGCATCCTCCCCTCATTAGTTTGATCCGGCCCCCTGACACTGAGGGCCCGGTAGCAACAGCTATGGCAGCTATTTCTGCAGTTACACCCCTGAATGCAGGCATCATTACAATACAACTAGAGTCACCTATAAGTAATTATCATGGTTTATTTTAGGGCTTTCTGGTGACAAGGTCCCTTTGCACCAATCTTGACATCCCCCCTAACCCCCCAAACTGTGCACAACGCATTGTATATTTCAGAAGGCCTGTTTGAATTCTACACCAGGTCTTTCCTTGTATAGAATTAAACCATAACCTGTGCCAGCGACGCTCAGTCCCATCATGCCCACTTGGTTTGAAAGTGGCATGGGGGGGGGTGGGTATGACCAGGAATTGCAACCTTTTGGCAGTAAAAAGGCATAAATGACCACTGTCTTTCATTTCCTAAAGAATGCAAATAATAAGAACACAAAGTTTTCTGGCAGAGAAGGTGCATACATCTCCCCCTCCCTGCCAGTTTCTGGTTTCTCCAACCCCCACGCCACTTTGGGCATGTCAGGGAGTGGGTTTGGTGAGTCTCAGGGTGGTGACTGAACACATGGCCTTGGATTTACTATAGTTCAACCAGAAAACCAGAGTAGACTATAGCATAAAAAAAAAAAAAATGAGTGAGTGAGATCAGATGTGGTATTAAGTTAGTAAGAGTAGATATGGGCACTTGAGCTATAGTGGAGGGAATTTTAAGACTAGCAATTAAAGGAAACCTACCACCACAGATCTACCTATTAAGGTAGATCGGGTGGTAGGTGCCTCCATTGTACGTGAGGATAGCCCTTTTAAGGGCTAATCCTCACGTCTCTGCACATACTACCTAATCTACTAGATCCGTGGTGGTAGGTTTCCTTTAATGCCAGTCTTAAACAGGTTTTCCCACGAAACAAGTTAGGCTTTAACTTGCTGATCAGTGGGGGGTCTTAATGATGGGACCCCACAGATCACTAGAATGAGTCCCCAAGTTGCTCCCCAAGATGAGCAGAGCAGAGACACGCATGTCCGGGCTGCCCCCTTTATCACTATGGTGCTGATGGAGGTTGCAAAGTATGGCACCCGGCAATCTCTGTCAGCTCCATAGCCAGGGCCGGTTCTAGACAAAGTGGGGCCCTGGGCAAAACTAAAAGTGGGGCCCCAAAATAAAACTATTTTATGACCAGTCACAGTCAGGAAGTGGCTCCCTTTAGTATGGTAAAACAAACTGTAATATGGGAGAATTTTATAGGAGATAGATAATAGGGAGATTTATGGGCAACATGACTCCGTGATTAGCACTACAGCCTTGCTGCGCTGGTCAACATCTGCAAAGATTTTGTATGTTCTCTCTGTGTCTGCGTGGGTTTCCTCCGGGTCCTCCGGTTTCCTCCCACACTCCAAAAAATTACTGGTAGGTTGATTAGACTGTGAGGCCTATTGGGGAGAGGGACCGATATTTTCTGAAAGCAGACACTTGCCCCATTTTCAAAATTGCATCAAAGAGTTTATAGACATAGGCGCCTGCATGCAATTTTGATTCAAACTGAAACATTTTATAAAAAATGCTTAAAATTTGACTTTGATGGCAAAAAATGTGCTCCAAACAGAAAATGTTTACCTTCACATCTCCTAAATGTAATGCATGGACATGTGTAGAGATCACAAATATCACTAAAACTGTAATAACTAGATATCTGCTTTTCAGCTAGACATTTTAGACAGTCACAACCTGCAAAATATATCAATAAAACTGAATAAAAAGTAAAGGCGCCATAAAACCTATAGAATTTTGAAAGCAGACAACTAGGCGATGCATTTGGCATTTAACATTTAAAATTTCCTCTAAAATATGTACAAATCCAGAATACTTATATAAATAAAATATACTTTCCTAAAAGAGTAAGATGTGAGGAGATCATACATACCCCACACCAATATATTCACCAAAATATACAGCATAAAATTCACACAGATGTATCATTGTCTGTTCCTTACACAATGGTCACCCAAATAAATAACTATATATCCATAAACAAAGCTAATGAGATAATAAAGTCACTTTTAGATGTGCGCCATTGTATTAGCCGCACAATAACAGAACCCTCCGCGCTTCATAAGAGTGAGAACGTCATAACACAGGTGTAAATAATGGAGGATGATGGGAAATAAAAACTTTATACCAGGACATGTGTGTGTTTTTGGTGTTACATATAACTTTATGGACATGTTCTGGTCGCGGTGTAGTCACATTCGGTGAAGAGGATCGAATGTTCATCGTATCAGTCAATTTTCCCAACACTAAAAGACTATCACAAAATAAAAGGGAATAAGAGATAAAGGGCCACATTTATCACTTTTGTGCGCCTTAGTGTAGTAGTTGCGCCTAAATTCTGGCGCACTGTTTTCCAGAATTATCACAAGCTACAACCATCTGTGATAAGTATATTTCCTGACTTTTATTAATCACTTTACTTTAACACAGTTTAGGCGCAATTTTGGCGCAGTTTAGGCTCAATGTTAGATTCAGGCTCTTACATGTGATCCTGCTACAAGCTCCTCTCTGCTTCTCCCACAGCCCAGAATGAAGATAACACTCACAGCAGCACCCAGTGATCTCCTCAGCAGTGGCTTCTCCTGGAGGGGATCCCCCAGTGCTGGTCTCCTGCTGCACCCCTGTAATTCTGCACAGTATCCCCCTCAGACACACTGGTGATACTGTGCAGAATTACACGGGGGACACTTGTAAGTCGTTTCTGCAACATTCTGAAAAGTTCTGAGCTCTTGCTTTGAGCTCAGGAGTCTGCAGAATGTTTTGTAAATAGAAGGTGATGAACTGTAAATAGAGTCTGCAGCTCCTGTCTGCAGAGTATCTCATGTCTGTATTATCTGTTCCAGTGTCTGGCTGAGCTCTGCTGCTAGAAATGAGCTGTTCTGCAAAGGGGCTCTGTGCTTTCTTCTCAGATAACGCCACCTTTGTGTTGGAGTGTTTTTGCACCCGTTTTTGCGCCTAAATGAAAAGTCGCAAGTGATGAATATCATTAGTCTCAGCAAAACATCTGGATTGCTATGATAAATGAGGGAAAGCTGCTTATTTTTGCTGCGCAGCTAGTTTGCCGTTTAGTCGCAAAAATGGTGCGCCTGAATGAAAAGGCGCAAACTGGTTGATGTCTTGTTTTTTGCGGGACATGTTGTACTTCGCAACGGTATCATTCTGGAGTACATTTTTTTGGATCACCTATTGCATTTTTTGTGGGATTAAAAGGCTAAAATTATAATTTTTGGCAGATTTTTAACATTTTTTTTTTTACGGTGTTCATCGTGCGGGTTCAATAATTATTTACTTTTATTCTATGGGTTGTTACAGACGCGGTGATACTATACATGTGGGTTTTGTGTTATGATTTAGACTTTTTTGCACATTATATGTATATTATATGTTATGGGGTGTCAGGGTTCAGGCTCTCCTCTAGGTGTAGTGGATGCCCCCTGGCTATGGTGATGGTAGAGCCTCCTCTCCTCTAGGTGTAGAGGATGCCCCCTGTCTATGGTGATAGTAGAACCTCCTCTCCTCTAGGTGTAGAGGATGCCCCCTGTCTATGGTGATGCAAGAACCTCCTCTCCTGTAGGTGTAGAGGATGTCCCCTGTCTATGGTGATGCTAGAACCTCCTCTCCTCTAGGTGTAGAGGATGCCCCCTGTCTATACTGATGGTAGAACCTCCTCTCCTCTAGGTGTAGAGGATGCCCCCTGTCTATGGTGATGGTAGAACCTCCTCTCCTCTAGGTGTAGAGGATGTCCCCTGTCTATGGTGATGCTAGAACCTCCTCTCCTCTAGGTGTAGAGGATGCCCCCTGTCAATGGTTATGGTAGAACTTCCTCTCCTCTACGTGTAGAGGATGCCCCCTGTCTATGGTGATGGTAGAACCTCCTCTCCTCTAGGTGTCGAGGATGCCCCCTGTCTATGGTGATGGTAGAACCTCCTCTCCTCTAGGTGTAGAGGATGCCCCCTGTCTATGGTGATGGTAGAGCCTCCTCTCCTCTAGGTGTAGAGGATGTCCCCCGTCTATGGTGATGCTAGAACCTCCTCTCCTCTAGGTGTAGAGGATGCCCCTGTCTATGGTGATGGTAGAACCACCTCTCCTCTAGGTGTAGAGGATATACCCTGTCTATGGTGATGGTAGAACCACCTCTCCTCTAGGTGTAGAGGATACACCCTGTCTATGGTGATGGTAGAACCTCCTCTCCTCTATGTGTAGAGGATTCCCCCTGTCTATACTGATGGTAGAACCTCCTCTCCTCTAGGTGTAGAGGATGCCCCGTGTCTATGGTGATGGTAGAACCTCCTCTCCTCTTGGTGTAGAGGATGCCCCCTGTCTATGGTGATGGTAGACCCTCCTCTCCTCTAGGTGTAGAGGATGCCCCCTGTCAATGGTGATGGTAGAACCTCCTCCCCACTAGGTGTAGAGGATGCCCCCTGTCAATGGTGATGGTAGAACCTCCTCCCCACTAGGTGTAGAGGATGCCCCCTGTCAATGGTGATGGTAGAACCTCCTCCCCACTAGGTGTAGAGGATGCCCCCTGTCAATGGTGATGGTAGAACCTCCTCCCCACTAGGTGTAGAGGATGCCCCCTGTCAATGGTGATGGTAGAACCTCCTCCCCACTAGGTGTAGAGGATGTCCCCTATCTATGGTGATGGTAGAACTGCCTCTCCTCTAGGTGTAGAGGATGCCCCCTGTCTATGGTGATGGTAGAACCAGCTCTCCTCTAGGCGTAGAGGATTTCCCCTACTCTTGATGGCAGGCCCAGGTATAAAAAGATATTTGGAGAGACCCTTGTTCAGGTATTTTTACATTGTAATGAGGTCTCCCCTCGGCCGTCTTTTTTCTAAGTTGAATAACCCCAAAATTAGTAATCTGTCGTTGTATTCTAATCCCCCTATTCCCCTAATAATATTGGTTGCTTTTCTCTGCACCCATTCCAGTTCTACCAGGTAATGTGCGGTCTGACCAGTGATTTATATAAAAGTAAAACTATCATAACACCATGATAATCTATTCCTCTCCTGATTCATCCCATAAATGTACTTGCTTTAGAAGCAGATGCCTGACACTGATCACTAAAACATAATTTACTATACACCAATACCCCAAGTCTTTTTTTAGTTTTAACAAGAAAGTTACCATTTAAAACATAAAATTTCCATTTCCTTGACCCAAGTCCATAACCTTACATTTATCTACATTAAACCTCATCTGCCATTTGGCAGCCCATGACTCCAATTTCCACAAATTTATATATAATATTATACTATCCTCCTCTCTATTAATTACTTTACAGAGCTTAGTATCATCTACAAATATTGAAACTCTACTTTGTAAAACCTCTATAACGACCCTCTGTTTTCTAGCACTAAGCCAATTGCTTACTCAAATACACAGATTTTCCCCTAGTCCCAGCATTTCTCATTGTATGCCTTTTATACGGCACTGTATCTAATACCTTGGAAAAGTTCATATACTGTATACAACATCCCCAGCCTCCCTCAGGTCCAGACTAGAACTTACCCCGTCGTTGAAACCGATCAGATTAGTCTGACAGGACCGATCCTTCATAAACCTGAAGCTGGATTATAAGGTTATGTGCAGTGAGATACTCCAGTATAGCATCTCTAACAAACCCTTCAAATATTTTCCCAACAACCGATCTATGCTATTTGGGTCTTATGACTTGTCTATTTTATCGATTGCATTTGTGATTTTGTTTTCTCATCCTTTATATTGCATTTTATTTAGTATAGTGCAGTCGTTATTTCTCACACTTTATTCATTATGTATTTTCTAAGACTTCATGTTTTGGTAATTTTTGGTTTGGTAATCGTTCCTCATTTAGCACTTTATACTTTTAACCCCTTAAGGACGCAGCCATTTCGTAGCTAAAGGCTCAGCCCCATTTTTTGGATTCTGACTTGCGTCGCTTTATATGGTTAGAACTTTTGAAGATTTGTAGTCATCGCTACTTACCTCATAATATGTAGATGCTGTATACTTTGAATATGTATGACTAGATGTAATAGTAGATTTCTTACCATGGTATGTTCTGTATCTTTGAAATGTACAAACCATCATGCTTATGTATATTGTATCCATTCGTGGTTAAAATTTTTTAATAAAAACAGAATTGATAAAAAAAAAACTTTTGAAGACTGTTACTTATCAAAGCGATTCTGAGATTGTTTTTTCCCCTCACATGTTTTATTCCTTTACTTCATTTTAGTGGGAAATTTTGGCTGATAAGTTTTGCGTTTATTTACAAAAAAAAGAAAGAAATAATGATTTTTTTGAAAAATTTGCCATTTTTTAAATTTGAAATCATTACCACCTATTTAAGTTGCTGAATAACATTTCCCGTATGTCTACTTTACATTTTCATAACTTTTGAAATGTCTGGATAATTTATTTTGATGTCACACAGCTTACAAATATCGCTTTTTTACGTATTTTCAGAATTTACTATTTTACTATATCAGAATTACCGTTCTGAATGAAATTTTTAATATTTAGCATCAAACCCCCTATATATTCAACCCATTTTCAAATCTGCACCCCTCAAGCTATCAGAAACAGCTTTTAGGAAGATTGTTAACCCCTTTAGATCTTCATAATAATTAAATCAAAATGGAGGTGAAATTTAGAATGGTCAAATTTTGTCGGTTATACGTTCATTTAGCCCTAAAATTTACACTTTTCCAAAAGATATTTGTTATGCAATTTCTCCCGAGTACAGAGACCCCCCACATGTGGCCGTTACTTGTTTTATGGGCGCACAGCGAGGCGCAGGAGGGAAGGAGGGACCTGCAGCTGCCAGGATTTTAGTTTCCTCATTGGCCCCTTTTGTAGGCTATAAAATTTTAGCTTTTTCGTTATTGGGGCCATGTGATGGCATTTTTTTGCGACAGGGTGCCACCAGGTAGTTTCATGGGTACGACTAGCCCGTGGTGGCAGCCTAGGTAGCGATGCAGGACACAGTCCGAGCCCGGGGTGACAGCAGGAGAACAGCGCAGGAGGAACACTGGAACTCACAGCAGAAACACGGATACAGGAACACGGAACAGACTGAAACACGGGAGCAGGAACTGGAATGCAGGAACGATGATAAATTAAGAACACAGGAGGGCTTTCACTTCACAAACATGGCTTGAAGATCCTGCAGGGAATGATGGTAGACGCCATGTTTAAATAGCAGAGCCGAAAGTGACCAGCTCCAATAACCTGTGCGCTGGCCCTTTAAATCTCCAAGTACCGCCGGGCGCAGCCTGGGGAGAGGGGACACGCACGTGGCCTAGTCCGGACAGGAGCGGGAACGTGGAAAGGTAAGTTCGGAAAGGGGCCCAGGGCAGTGTGACGGAGAGGCCTTAGGTCTCCCCTCTTCTTTTTGGTCCCAAGAAACCTCTGGAGGAAAGTCCAATCCAAAATGTTCTCTTCGGGCTTCCAGGATCTCTCTTCAGGCCCGAACCCCTTCCAGTCTACAAGGAAGAATCGCTTACCTCTCATGGTCTTCATGTCCAGGACCTCCTTAACTTCATAGACATCAGGGGAATCAGCCTCAGGAGCGGTTCAAAATGACTGGCTTCAGGAGAGAGACATGGAAGGAGTTCGGGATGCGCATTGATGGAGGAAGGTGGAGCTTGTAGGCCACTTGATTTATGCGCTTGATTACCTCAAAGGGACCAAGGAATCGGGGATCAAGTTCGTAGCTAGGGATCTTCAGCCAGACTTATCTGGGGGATAACCTTGTCACTCGGAGAGAAGACAGGAGGAGTTCGACGTTTCTTATTAGCCTGGGTCTTGGTGCGGTCAATGGCTTGTCAGAAAAGACTGGTGGGTCTGGTCCCAAATTGATTTGAGGTCCTGCACCAGATCCTCTAACGCAGGGACAACTGAGGGAGTAGACAGCGGAAGAGGAGGACGAGGGACTCGTCCGTAGACCACAAAGAACAAAGCCGCGAGAGCAGACCCAGAGTCCAGGGAATTGTAAGAGAACTCAGCCCATGGTAGCAGATCAGTCCAGTTATCTTGACGGGCTAAGACGAAGAGGCGGAGGTAACAGCCTAAAGTCTGGTTCACCCTTTCTGCTTGGCCTTTCGACTGAGGGTGGTAGGCAGAGGAAAAGTCAAGGTTGACTTGTAGCTGGTTACACGAGGAACGCCAGAACTTGGAAACAAACTGGACAACTCGGTCGGACACGATGTGAAGTGGAAGACCATGCAGCCGGAAGATATGTTTGAAGAACAAACTGGCAAGCCGTGGAGAAGACGGAAGACCTCGAAGAGGAACAAAATGGGACATCTTGGAAAACCGGTCCATCACCACCCAGATGACAGTATTGCCCGAGGAGACAGGCAGATCAGTGATAAAGTCCATTGCCTCATCGTAGCACTCACCAAGAAAGGTGCCAATCCACGTGCCTGGCCTCCTACAGCTGAAGAAGCCTTCTCCAAGCTAAAGTCCGCCTTTTCCTCGGCTTCTGTGCTCACTAAGCCTGACACAGACAAACCCTTTCATCTCGAGGTGGATGCATCCTCCGTAGGAGCTGTGCTCACCCAGAAAGGGCCTAATGGCCGAACTCTTACATGCGGCTTCTTTTCAAAGACTTTTTCTTCCACTGAGAAAAATTATTCGATTGGTGACAGAGAACTGTTAGCCATCAAACTTCCTCTGGAAGAATGGCGGCATCTTCTGGAGGGAGCTCTCCAACCCATTTGTGTGTACACTGACCACAGGAACTTACTGTCTGCTTACTAACCTTAAAATACAATTCATTTACAGGGGCGTGGCCTACTGACGAGCAGAGCCGATGCTCATATCTCAATACTCCGTGACTCTCTTGTAAATCCCTCACCATCTGGACTTCATACAGGACACTCACTACATCAAGTGCCCCAGGACTGTCACCTGCCATTTTTAGGCAATTACGGGTCCGACTTTGGCCCCCGGGCTGCTGCAGCCTATGCACCTCATGAAGCCAGGACCTCAAGTACTAACAGTACCAGTCAGCAGATACTTCTGCCTAGCCTGAAACTTCGTCGTCAAGCGCTCTACAGAGCACACCTAGCCCTAGGGCGTGCGCTGGCTCACGAAGATTGGCGCTGTATGGCACTGCCCAGTTCCAGGTTTTCCTTATAAGCCGGCTGCTCCCATCAACCCCTGCCGGATCTTTGAGCTTCATGCCATTCATAGTATCATAGTTTATACGGTTGAAAAAAGACATGTCCATCAAGTTCAACCAAGGAAGGGAAGGGATGGGATTGGATGAGGAAGGGATTTAGGGGAAACAATTCTATAGAACATAACCAGCAATGTTATTTAGGTGTAAAAAGGCATCTAGACCCTTCTTGAAGCTCTCTGCTGTCCCTGCTGTGATCAGCGCCTGAGCTCCGCTATTCCACAGATTGACCATAATTATAGTAAAAAAGTCCTGTCGCCTATGGTGATTAAACCTGGTTTTCTCCAGATGCAGACTCCGCCCCCTTGTTTTTTGATTTGATTTAATCTGGAACAACTTACTACCATATAATGTATTGTGTATGGACTATTCATATATTTAAGTTTATCATGTCCCCTCTTAGTCGTCTCTATAAATCTAGTTGATTTAATCTTTCCTCAGAACTGAGACCCTCCATACCCCTTATCGTTTTTGTGTCTCTACGTTGAACCTTCTCCAGCTCCAGGGCTTCCGTTTTATGGACCGGTGCCCAGAACTGAAAAACAGTTTCAGTTGATCCAGAGATTTACTCCAGAGGTTGGGGGCATTTTCCCTACTTTGGGTGGTGTTCGGTCTTTTGCTCACACATATGTTTCAGCACATTCTGCTGCGTTTCCCATGGCTGTGCTGAAACTGGTACCGCCAGTCCAACACTGACCGGATGAGAAGGTAGAAGAAGAGGAAACTAAGGAGGAGGCAACCCGGAAGCAAGGAGTGATGTCCTGAAATCCTCAGTGGTGGAAGTACATGCGCCACAGCGATTCCTACCTCGGTCCCAAGATGTAACGTCCCTGCCTGTGCTTACTGGTCCACATATCAGTATCATATCACTGCTACATGTAAATGAGCCTGGAAGGTGACACCATAACCCCTCCCATCTTTTATATAATCACTTCACTTTTCAGGCTTACTACCACCACCACCCCAGCCATAGAGACGTCATCCGGTTTTCTATTTGCAAAAATTGCTAGGGGGAAGGGGACTGGCTAGCTATATACTGAGAGAGCCTGTGACTAATGCATTTACCACCCTAGGCTTATACTCGAGTCAATGGGCTTTCCCAGTATTTTTGTGGTAATATTATGTGCTTCGGCTTATAATTGAGTACCCATCGCTCTCTACCTGGGATGAGGGAGATATAGATACAGACTGATCTTATATCCAAGTGATGGACAGAAACCTCCAGAACCAGGAACTAAGGGAATAATCTCCTGCAGGAGGAGACGGGAGGTAAGTTCTAGGATCTTCTGCTCATGTATCAGTGAATGAGGTGTAGGCTCGGTGATGGGGCTCTGGGTCCATCCTCCTGACACACGGGGGGCCTAGAGATAAGAGCCGTGTCCTGGGAGACTCTCACCTCTCCGGTTAGCAAGGAGATCATCTCCAGGGTGAGCTCCAGGATCCTGGCCGCCATCTTGCCGGTGCTGCGGTGAGCAGCGTGGTGCCGGTGCTGCGGTGAGCAGTGTGGTGCCGTTGCCGTTGCTGTGGTGAGCGGCATGGTGCAGGTTTCTGTAGTGAGCAGCGTGGTGCTGGTGCTGTGGTGAGCGGCATGGTGCAGGTTTCTGTAGTGAGCAGCGTGGTGCTGGTGCTGTGGTGAGCGGCATGGTGCAGGTTTCTGTAGTGAGCAGCGTGGCGCCGGTGCTGTGGTGAGCAGTGTGGTGCCCAATACAGGGGGCACCACAGCTCAACCACATAGGGGGGTGTGCCCCGATACAGGAGGCACTGCCCCTATTCCTATTCTCCCTCTATACATCAGATTTTAGACGAAACTAGAAATTCTGTCACTTACAAAATTTTCTTGATGCAAAAGAAACCACCTGGTTCTTAACCCCTTAAGGACGCATCCAGTTTGCATGTTAAGGCTCAACCCATTTTTTTTTTATCTGACCAGTGTCTCTTCAAGTTGTTATAACTTTTTAACACTTTAACTTATTTTACTGATTTTGAATTTCTCGTGACACATTGTAGTTTAAATAAGTAGTATAACTTTGCTGATTGTTTTTTTGGGGGTAATAATTCAACCATTTTTAACTGTCAATTGTTCTAGACAAAAAGTCATACCAAAAAAATTTTTTGTAGAAAATATTTGCCATTTGTCTTCTTTCTATTTCCATAATTATTTTAAGGTTTATTTTTTATGCCCCCTGCCTTGACCATCTGCCTGTCCCCGACTACGAGATTGCCTGCAGTTCCTGTACCTCGACCTTGGCTGCCACCGCAGACAAGTAGCACCTGTGGAACGATCTGGTGGTACCACAGGGTTCACTAACCCCGAGCCCTGACAGTAGGATCCCGTCATGCACCCAGCCAAAGTGCCGCTTCCGAAACTGGATGATCTTACCAGCGTTGTGGTTCAGCAGTCCCAGCAGACTGCTTTGCAAGGAAAACAGCTTGGACAAGTTACTGCCATGCTGCAACAGTTGATTGCCACTCAACATCAGCGCCAGACTCCTGCGACTTCTCCTGTTACCCCGGCTTGTCTACCTGCCGCAGAACCAAGGCTAAGACTTTCTATGCCCAACAATACTTTATTACCCAGTGCTCTTTGCACACTGAACTTATGTTATCTGCTGAACCTGCGCCAGGGTAACTCGTCCGTGGGAGAGTACGTGGTTCAGTTCCGAACCCTGGCCTCCGAACTCTCCTGGAATGATGTGGCTCTGTCAGCGACCTTTAAAAAAGGAGTTAAGGTCGCATTGGCCGCTTGTGATCTGCCATCTACTATGAGTGGTCTCATCACACTAGCCACTCAGATAGATGTGCATCCTCAACGTTTACCTCGCCTGGTCCCTGCCGTCCAAAGGCCCATCCAGCCTCCGGCCGTACCGTCTGCAGAGGAGCATATGCAGTTAGACAGAGCCAGACTCTACCACCCAGGAACTCTCCAGACAATGTCAGGAGAATCTTTGCCTGTACTGTGCTAGTCCGAAGCTCTTCATTGGGGCTTGTCCAGTCTGCCCCCAGTGTTCGGGAAACGCCAGCACCGAGGGTTCTTGGGAGAAGGGTCCTTAGGTGTGAAGAAAGCTTCTCCATGCTTGACTATTCCTGTGCTCCTCCGTTTCTGCTCCTGCACTCCGATTCAGGTTTCAGCTTCCTTGGACTCAGGTTCTGCGAGGAACTTTGTGGATGCAGCTCTGGTCTCCCGGCATCACATTCCGGTGGTTCCTCTCGAGAAGCAGACAAATCCTTTCCGTTCCGGTACCGCACTGAGCCTGTCTCTCTGCAAATAGGAGCCCTTCACAAGTAAAGATGGTCCTTTTACGTGCTGCAACACTCCACCTCATCTCTCCTGCTGGGTCTCCCGTGTCTGCAACTTCACACGGTCCTTAACTGGAAGACGGGGGCGATCCTTCGTTAGGGACCAGAGTGTCAGTCTCGCTGCATGGTGGCATCTCTACCTGTCCTAGCTTCCTCCGTGACTCCAAAGCCCTTGTAGGGTCTACCTACGTGTTACCAGGATTTTACCAATGTTTTTTCCATAAAACAAGCAAAGACTTTGCCACTGTACCGTCCTTATGACTGTCCTGTGGATCTCCTGTCAGGTGCCTCTCCTCCCAGAAGTCGTATGTATCCTCTTTCAGTTCAGACTGCTGCTATGCCAGAGTTGTTAAAGAGAACCTGCAGAGAGACTTCATACGCAAATCCCCCTCTCCGGATGTCGCAGGCTTCTTTGTTGTGACCAAGAAGGGTGACTCCCTCTGTCCTTGCATAGACTATCGCAGGTCCCCTACCGTTGGTTACGGAGCTCTTTGACCGCCTGCGTGGTTCCATGGTCTTTTCCAAGCTGGACGTTCGTGGGGCCTACAACCTCATCTGGATCCGCAAAGGTTACGAATGGAAGACAACGTTTAACACTCGTGATGAACATTCCGAGTACCTTGTGATGCCATTTGGACTGTGTAATGCTCCAGCTCTCTTCCAGAAATTCCTCAAAGACATCTTCAGAGATCTACTGTATACATGTGTCGTGGTCTACCTGGACGACATATTGGTGTTCTCCCCTGACCTTGAGACTCACCAGTTTCACATAAGACAAGTTCTTGGACGCTTCGAGCCTATGCCTTCGCCAAGCTCGAGAAATGTCAGTTTCATCAATGGAGCCTTCCATTCCTCGTCTATGTAATCTAGGACAGAGGTCTTCAGATGGATCCAGCTAAACTGTCTGCAGTTCTACAGTGGCCACGTCCAGAGGGCCTACGAGCTATAGAGAGGTTCCTGGGTTTTGCGAACTATTATCGACAGTTTATTCCGCATTTCTCCACTCCCATCGTGGCGCTCACCAAGAAAGGCGCCATTCCCTGTCTCTGGCCCTCGGCGACTGAAGAGGCCTTCTCAACGTTAAAGTCCGCCTTTGCCTCGGTCCCTGTTCTCACTAGGCCTGACACGGAGAAGCCCTTTCATCTTGAGGTGGATGCATCCTCCGTAGGTGCTGGGCGGTGCTCACGCAGAAAGGGCCTAAGGGCCGTACTCTCAAGTGCGTTTTCTTTTCCAAGACTTTTTCTCCCGCAGACAGGCATTACACTATAGGTGATAGAGAACTTCTGCCCATCAAACTTGGCCTGGAGGAATGGCGACATCTACTAGAAGGAGCTCTTCATCCAGTTTGTGTATATACAGACCAAGAATTTACTGTATCCCCAGACAGCCCAGCGTCTTAATCCCAGGCAAACTTGTTGGTCGCTTTTCTTTACACGTTTTAATCTGTTGATCTCCATCCTGCGGAGAAGAATATCAAGACTGACGCTCTTTCCCGTGCCTCTGATGTCATTGGAGAAGAATCGGTCCCTTGGCATATTATCTCTCCTGAACAACTAGTTGTTGCCGATTCAGTGGATCTTTGGCAGCCAGCTCCCAGCAAGATGTATGTTCGACCAGTGCTCCGGAAGAGGATTCTGTCTTGGGGACATTCTTCACGTTTGGCTGGGGTAGCCTGGGGTGCAATGTTCTGTGGCCCTCATCTCCCGCTACTACTAGTGGCTAGACCTGGTCAAAGATGTTTGGGATGTCGTGGCATATAGCACTGGGAATATTCCCAGTTACAAGCTAGGTCCCTGCTTTCTTGGTCCCTTTGAAGTTATTCAACGCATAAATCCAGTGGCATATAAACTCCGCCTCCCACCTACGATGCGCATCCTGAACTCCTTCCATGTCTCCATCCTGATTCCACTGATGTCTACAAGGTTGAGGAAGTACTGGACATGAAGACTGTGAGAGGTAAGCGGTTCTTCCTTGTTGACTGGAAGGGGTTCGGGCCTGAGGAGAGATCCTGGGAACCAGAGGAGAATATTCTGGACCGTAGCATCCTCCAAAGATTACTCCGGACCAAGGAGGGGGAGGCTGAGGGGGGAATCACCAGTGCCCCTCTCCGTGGTGGCGCCCCATCCCCCGATCCTCACTTACCTCTCTGCACTCCTGCTCCCATCTCGGCTGGTCGGCGCACAGGTCCCTGCTCCTTAGGACGCTTGCACCGGCACTCGCAGATTTACTGGGTTTCTATTTAAGCCAGCTGCTCCCAGCATTCCCCGCCGGATATTTGAGTGTATGCCAATGAGAAATCTTTCCCTGCGTTTCTTCTGTGTTCTGATCTCCCTTTGTGACCTCGGACCAGACTCTGACTTCGTACCTCTGCTGCCAGCCCTGATCTCCTGCTCCTTCCCTGACTTTGCATCCTTGCCGCCTGCCTTGACCATCTGCCTGTCCCCGACTACAAGATTACCTGCCGTTCCTGTACCTTGACCTTGACTGCCACCACGGACAAGTCGGACCTATGGAACGACCTGGTGGTACCACGCCGGAGCAATACCATCCTGCTTTGCGGCGGGCTTTGGTGAAGACTGGTTGCCACTTATATTCTGGTCCCAGGTGTCGGCTTGTGTCATCGTCACTAACCACGAGCCCCGACTTTTAAAGTTTTAAAGTGTATTTTTAAAGTGTGTTATTACATGGCAGTTTACTGTGACACTAACAATTTCCCCTATGGGAATAATAATAAGTTATTCTAATATATTCTAAGTAACCTCTTAACACAAATTATGACCAAAATTCATTGACAATAATAATAGAAAGAATAACACACAAGAGAAACAATACTAATCATTTAGGGGCTGACTGTGGATCCCGTGGGTGCTAAATATGCTAAATCCATATAAAGTTTTTTTAGTCCCTATCAAATCTTTAATCAGGCATAAAAGCAACAAAACAGACCACGTGCAGTGACTGCCCAAACTAAAGAAAAGAACTTGACTGATCCAGAGGTAAGTGAATCTGAAGTTAGCTACACATCAGGTCAGGACACAGAGTTAGAGAGTGAAAAAACACTCAAGTCGTCTAAAGACAAAACCAGTCATAATCCCAATACCCAAAGAGCACAAGAACAAACCTCTCCAAATCCATCAAATTCCTACAACCCACCCCTGCTTTATTCACCTTGGCAATGAAGCCATTGGCTAGACTGATTAACGCCAGCCTGAACATTATGGGGATTGAGTTTGGGGGTCAGCCACTAAAAGGTTAATCTGTTTTCAGACAGACAATCTGCTTCTGACTATAACTAAACCTTTGATGTCATTGCCTAACTTTTGTAAAAAACGGAGGCACTCTTCTGCAATATTGCTTCTCATACTGGAAAGCTGCTAGAATTAAATTTTGGATTTTAAGCCAAGCCCAATTATATTACATATTTAGGTGTCAAGATTACACCCTCAGACTCGCTGTATTCAGCTAGCTTTCTGATGATGTTTCGGCAACTCCAATCGGGTTTTGCTAATTGGCATACTTCTGCCATGTCAAGGGTAGGGCGCATTAATTCCATAAAGTGGCCGCCTTTGCAACGAAACAAGACCTCCCCAATTCCCACAGGTTCAAGCTAGGGCAGCTGCTCCATTTTACTTTTATTTTTCTCTATGATCTCAGACTCTCCTCCCAGACATGACATACTTTGAGATTATTTGTAAAAACAACTCGATTTCTAGAGATGTTTTTCCTCTATCTTTTCAATATAGAATCAACCACCTAGGAATCAAAAATTGCATTTCATGCCTCGATGGGAGTCAGACTTAAACGTCATTGGTGTGAGACAGTTGTGAGGGGAAGTCACCAGCTGACGTTGGCAGAATGGTCCATTAAGATCCTACGTAGGTCGTATCTGGTCCAGGAACGCATTAATAGAATATTCTCTTTGGCCTCACCCTTGTGTTTCATAGGTTGTGGCCATATGGGAACCACATTTGGTGGTCATGTGCAGGGATGACTGTATTTTGGAGCCACATAGCTCAATGGTTTGAACGGTCCTGAAAAGACTTTGAAACCTACTCTTGAAGTGTTGTTGTTGGCAGATAAACCACAGAAGTTTAAATTTCATGCGGATAAGTTGTCTTTTATTTGTATGGCAGCCAGGATTCATTTTGCAACACTGGAATTTGTAGATCCTGTCAGTAGACCAGGTGAAGGCAAGGGTCTCATAGATGTTACTATATGAAAAGATTTCAGCAATACGGGAAGATAACATGGAGGCGTTCTATGAAACGTGGCAGCCCTGGATAGATTACATGCCGTCACCTTCCACCCTACTAGCTCCGTATCGGAGTTGGCCTTGGGCCAACATGGATTCGTCTCTTCTCTCAACTCTGAATACACAACACCTTTAGGTTGTTTGGAGTTACTACTACCCCATCCTTTCACCTTGTTTTCTTGTATTTTTCTTTCTGTGGTTATATTGTGTTACCCACCTTCCTTTTCATTTTAGTCTTGTCAGGTCAGGTAGAAACTTGTGTTAGACAATCCACTGCATGGGAAATTTATGTGGTGAATTGTGTTGGTATTTCATATCTCCCTGCATGGGTGAAGTTTAGGCGAAGTGTACCCAGTTTTTCTTTGGGTTTTATCTGTAGATTTTATCTTCTAACATTTGCAAGTGAGAATTTTTATATGAGTCTCAGCAGGCGGTTTATCATCGGACTTCATTATAGTACCATCTATGCAACATTGTCCCCTGGTGCTCAAACACAAGTCCCAAACAGGGTTTTACCCACAAAAATGAATAACTTCAAGGTGACGAAAGATCTTTACTTATTTGGCAGAAAATTGATTAAGAAGATATTTTCAAAAATATTTACAAAAGTGAAGAACTGCCATTGGATCACGGTGAGAATACACAAAGTGATGGAGAATTGATTAGGAGTAATGTTATAATTACTGCTGGAAAACATGGAGGATAACATCATAATAGAACCAGAAAAAGAAGAGGAAGAAAGGACAAAAATGAAACCCAATTCTAGAGCTTGTAACATAAGAAATTTTGGATTTACCAAACATGGAAAGCCCCAGTAACATTAGTCCAATAATGCAATAAGCGCTTGATCAACTACGTGAATTGGATGATGTAGTTCGTAAAAAATCTGACAAAGGGGGCAATGTGGTAATTTGGCCTAAAGAAACGGATATATCCAAAGCCATCGACAACTACGCAATAGTCACTGCTTTAAAGCCCTTCCACTAAGAATATCAGAAAAGAATATAAAAGAATATAAATCATTACTAAATGAAGGATTAAAAGATGTGCAAAAGATCTAAAACAAAGGCTACGAGACAGACGCTACAGCTATAGGCTGATTAAGTCCGCCCATTATATGGCAATGAGAACTAATTGGATTGATTCTATTTATCAAACCAAAGCAGAGACAAAATGGTAAGATTCATAACAACTTAACACACGCAATGGAAAGACAGGCAAGGAATTGTAGAAAAATACTGGAATATCTTGGAAAAAGATGAGACAATAAGGCAATGCTCGCGTTTATACAAGAAAATCACCACGATTGGAAGACTAATTACAAAAAGTTATTTTTCTCACAAAATAAAGACAAAATAATCGGTGATTATTCCCTTGTGGACTATTCCTGGATGGAAGCCGAAATATTAGAAAGATAACACCATGGAAGTGATCAAGGAATACAAGAAAGAAGAACAATGGAAGAAGAATGGAAAACTACGCTCAACGACGCCAGCGATAAAACATTGCAACCTCAAACATGGCGACAGAGTTAAAGATCTAACCGCATTGGGAATGTGTCAAAGAATAAAACGGAGAGATTAAGATCAGCTCGTGCTGAGAAATGAAAGTAAGTGGATATTCCGAATGAACTCTAAGAATCCTCATGGCCTTAACGAATCATTGAAGTTTGGTTGCTTCTTATGAAACAGGGGGCAGACAAAATGAAAGATGTCAATGATTGAGTTCTAAAACCAAATGTCAGAACTTGCAAATTGTACAGAATGGGATCAGATTTCAAGCCTCTGTGCCTGAAAACCACACCCAGAGCTGCCTGTGATTGACAGCTCCCTTTCTGTTCTTTCCTTGGGAAAGCTGGGTATGTGTTTGAGCTCATTTTGTCTGCAGCTGTGGCTTGAGTGATGGACGGCTGAACCAGTCAGTGCTGGGGGCGGTGTCCATTAATACTTTTATATTCTGCCAAGTTCCTTCAGAAGGTGCTGGTTATTCAGTCTGATCTCTGCTTTCTAGTGTTTTTGCTATTTTGTTGTTTGCTATTCTGTGTTTTTGACTTCTGCTTTGCATACTGACCATTCGATTACTATACGATTCTGTACCTTTGCCACCATCTTGGTTTTGACTTGGCTTGAGTGCATGTATCTGCTGTTTGTTCCTCAGTGTCGTATATCTCCCGTTATGATCCCGTTTTCCCTGCCTCTGACTTGTGTTGGTTTCTGTGTACAAGTGTAAACACTGTGTACAAGTGTGATTTCCGGTTACCTGTCCGCTCCACCACCCAGGAGCTGCCAGACAAAGTAAGTCTTTCCTGTCACCTTGTAAGGGTCTCCTCAGAGTTTGTTAGTTAATCTGCTAATAGTGGGTTTGCCCTTGTCAGGGCGACTTATCTGCTGCAGGCAGGACCATAGCCAGCAGGGACGTCACAGGGCGAGTTCACCACAACTTATCTAGTTTGACAGCAAACACCAAACCTGGTTGCAGGTGCGCTGTTGTTGTTTATACAATGTAAAAGGTCTTCATTGCATGAATTCTGAAAATAAAACTCCATAGGTTTAAAAAAGCAAAGTTTTAATCAACACATTTACATTTTAGAAAGATGTAACAGCCTTCTGCTCCAATCATTTGGGTGGTTACCATAATATTTGTCCTAATAGCAATTGTGATGGCATTCGTTTTAAATATAGTGAGTAGGGTGTAACTTAGTTTTTAGATAACAACATATATACTGCAAAAATATGCAGAAGTCATCAAAAAGAAACAGAGATCGAAACTACTAACATTTCTTAAAATATAAACATTAACAAGGATTCTCCCCTGTATGAGTTCTCTTATGTCTGGCAAGATTTGATCCCCGAGCAAAACACCTTCCACATTCATTACATGAAAATGGCTTCTCGCCTGTGTGAGTTCTCTGATGTCTATAAAGCACTCCTTTACTGTAGAAACATTTCCCACATTCAGTACATTCAAATGGCTTCTCCCCTGTGTGAGTTCTCTTATGTTCAACAAGACATGATTTCTCACCAAAACATCTTCCACAAACCGTACATGAGAATGGTTTCTCCCCTGTGTGAGTTCTCCGATGTCTAAAAAGATTTTTCTTGCTGCAAAAACATTTCCCACATTCAGTACAGGAAAATGGCTTCTCACCTGTGTGAGTTCTCTGATGTTCGACAAGACAGGATTTCTCACCGAAACATCTTCCACAATCAGTGCATGAAAATGGCTTCTCCCCTGTGTGAGTTCTCAGATGTGCAACAAGATGTGATTTCTCACTAAAACATCTTCCACATTCAGTACATAAGAATGGCTTTTCCCCAGTGTGACTTCTCTGATGTTTAAAAAGCTTTCCTTTGCTGCAAAAACATTTCCCACATTCAGTACAAGAAAATGGCTTCTCCCCTGTGTGTGTTCTCAGATGTTCAACAAGATGCGATTTTCCACTAAAACATCTTCCACATTCAGTACATGAGAATGGCTTCTCCCCTGTGTGAGTTTTCTGATGTACATTAAGACGTGATTTTTCACTAAAACATCTTCCACATTCGGTACATGAGAATGGTTTCTCTCCTGTGTGAGTTCTCTGATGTCTAAGAAGCTTTCCTTTGCTGAAAAAATATTTCCCGCATTCAGTACATGAAAATGGCTGCTCTCCTGTGTGAGTTCTCTGGTGTAAACCAAGATGTGATTTCTCACTAAAACATTTCCCACATTCAGTACATGAGAATGGATTCTCCCCTGTGTGAGTTCTCTGATGTCTATTTAGCACTCCTTTGCTGCGAAAACATTTCCCACATTCAGTACATGAAAATGGCTTCTCCCCTGTGTGTGTTCTCAGATGTTCAACAAGATGTGATTTCTCTCTAAAACTTTTTTCACATTTGGTGCATGAAAATGGCTTTTCTCCTGTGTGAATTCTTTGATGTATAACAAGATTTGATTTCCGGATAAAACATTTCCCACATTCAGTACATGAGAATGGCTTCTCCTGTGTGTGAGTTCTCTGATGTGCAACAAGATTTGATTTCACGTCAAAATGTTTCCCACATTCATTACATGAAAATGGCTTCTCCCCTGTGTGAGTTCTCAGATGCTGATCAAGATTTAATTTCTGGGTAAAATGTTTCTCACGTTTGTGACGTAAAAACTGCCTCTTATCTCCATGATTTCCCTCCTCCGATGAAAGATGTGACTGATTATTTTCTACTTCACCACAAGGAGATGAGGGGGGAAGTCCATGGGAACCTCTTGTACTTTCATCTCCTAAAAAATATAGTCAAGAAATTAATATTAGAAGTTTCCTTTCCCAGTTACAAGCAGAAGTAAAGCAGCCAGTCAGTAACATACAGTCATCTATGGAGAGAAAGGTCATGAATATTAATCCATTGACATACAATTTGAATAAAATCCAACCAAAGAAATCCTCAAATCTTTAGAAACTGGAATCTTCTTCTTCCAAGACATAAGAGTGTTGTGTAACCAGAGATTCCCATCCCCCCCTGGAGCGGAGCCTCGTAGTCCTAGAAAACCAGTAAAGTGGGTGGGAGAAGCCCCCGGCAGCCGTATATACAGGGGCTTCTACTGGAGCATTTACCACTTATCAGGTGCTACTTGTATATTAGCTGTACGGCTGCTGGTTTATGCAGTTATTTCCACCTCACATATATTTATACACATGTATATACTATATTATCATGTACAATGTGGTGGGGACTTTATTCATACAGGATTTATGCATTTTTTATCCTCCTTTATATTGTATTATAGGGTACAAGGAAAGTTATAACATACAATTATACTGTAATGCAAATGCTTAGAAAAGGCAGAGAGACAGATGTGCACTGCAGGTGTTAGGGGCTTCTGTAACCTGTCTGTAGTGAAAATGAGGTCCCTGGTGACAGGTTCCCTTTTAAGTTTAGAGCCTCAGATTTATTCAGGTTATATAAAGACAATTATGAGTATTTTGAGAATTCTAATACAGAGGTGAAGATGCAGAAAAAAGCAGATCCTCAGCACATGCTGATCCTTTACATTCCCCATCACTCCTATTGTAATCCCCCTGGTATCTGAATTAGGGTGCATTCACAAGGACGCACGCTCGCCCGGACCAGATCCTGGGTGAGCACAGGGCCGGGGGGAGGAGGTGGGAGGCTCTTCACCGCTCCTCCCTCCGTAGGTAGACGAGTGGCAGCTCGACTTGGTCATGTTGCAGTGATGCAGTGGGGCTCATTTACTAAGGGCCCGATTCGGGTTTTCCCGATGTGTTACCCGAATATTTCCGATTTGCGCCGATTGTACCTGAATAGCCCCGGGTTTTTGGCGCACGCGATCGGATTGTGGCGCATCGGCGCCGGCATGCGCGCGACGGAAATCGGGGGGCGTGGCCGAACGAAAACCCGACGTATTTGGAAAGACCGCCGCATTTTAAAAAAAAATTGTGTCGCGAAATTTACACTTACCTTCATGCTGGATAGGCCGGTGTATTTCGAGGCATTCCAGCGGACTTCAGTGCAGCAGCGCCACCTGGTGGACGGCGGAGGAACTGCTTTGATGAATCCCGTCCGGACCCGAATTCAGCGCAGAGAACGCGCCGCTGGATCGCGAACGGACCGGGTAAGTAAATCTGCCCCAGTGTGTGCTAACCGTGCCGTTACCGGGAGCCATAGAGGTCTATGGTCTTGTGAATGAGCCCTAAGATGGATTCTTACATAGCAAAGGAGCCGATTGTAATAAGGATTTATTTTTTGCTGGATGAGATGACATTTTTGCTTAGTGCATGACTTTTTGATCACTTTTTATAAAGATTTTTATGAGTTTCTGAATGGTAAAAAAGTGGTGGTTCGGACATTTGGGCGCTATTATTGGGGTTCAGATATGCCAGTGAACTCTATGCATCCCCCAGAACCAAATGCCTTTTTTTATAAAAATCCTCCATCTCCCTCAAGATAGTGGGGCAGATTTACTTACCCGGCCCATTCGCAATCCAGCGGCGCGTTCTCTGCGATGGATTTATTAAGGTAGTTCCTCCGCTGTCCACCAGGTAGCGCTGCTGCGCTGAAAAGCATCTGAACGCACGGGAATTCACCGAGCCGGGCTGAGTGAAGGTAAGTACAAGCTTCACGACACATTTTCCGTTTTTTAAATGCGGCGGTCTTTCCAAATCCGTCGGGTTTTCGTTCGACCACGCCCCACGATTTCCGTTGCACGCATGCCGGCGCCGATGCGCCACAATCCGATCGCGTGCGCCAAAATCCCGGGGCAATACAGGGGAAATCGGCGCAAATCGGAAATATTCGGGTAACACGTCGGGAAAACGCGAATCGGGCCCTTAGTAAATGACCCCCAGTGTCTAAGGCCACTTAATGACCTGTACTAGGGAGGAATTCATTAGTACGGTATATTGCTGCCTCCAAACTTGACTTCATTAGTCTTTTGCTGCAGCAGATTTCTCATTCACCTTATTTTTTTGGCACCCGGGTTCCCCTTTGTTGGACAAGTAGGAAAAGGAGAAAAAAAATCTTAATACATGTGTCGGAAAGGTGTTTTTTTTTTTTTTGGTTCAATTTACACTAGAAGTCTGGCCAAAGTGGCTCCATCAATTCTCCCAATGTGTAAGTAAGTGAGGGGCCCCTACCCTTATCGAATAAGTAACGTCCTTGGTCATCTGACCTGGAGTCTAAGTATTCCCAGGGGGTTTCTAATAAAAAAAAAAAAGGTTTTTCATCTCTCCTAACATCCATAAGGCATAATTAAAGGGGTTGTCTTTAAACTAAAACATATATCCGGCCAGTGGACAAAGCAAGGGGGTAAGGAAATAAAAAATTACCTATACAGGCGGTCCCCTACTTAAGAACACCCGACTTACATACGACCCCTAGTTACAAACGGACCACTGGATATTGGTAATTATTGTACTTTATCCTTAGGCTACAATAATCAGCTGTAACAGATATCACAGGTGTCTGTAATGAAGCTTTAGTGTTAATCCTAGTTCTTATGACAACCCAACATTTTTAAAATACAATTGTGACAGAGACCCAAAATATTTTGGCTGGGGATTACAATTATAAAATATACAGTCCCGACTTAAATACAAACTCAACTTAAGAACAAACCTACAGACCCTATAGGCAGGGGGCTGGTTGGCTGTATACTGGGAGAGCATGTGACAAATGTATTTCCCACCCTCCTGGGTTTTCGTGGAAAAATAGGTTCTTTGGCCTATACTTGGGTCACCATCGCTCTCTACCTGGGACGGGAGAGATATTAATACAGACCGATCCGACTACTGGATGTGACCTCTCCCTGCAATGTATAAGGGAAGAATAACCCACAAGATACATAAAAGGCTCTTACCCTCCTCTGTCACTGATGAGGGGATTTCCTCTCCGCTCCTCCTTCCACCACAACTTTCCTGGAAAGATCCAACATGAAGGACCTGAGAAAACAAGGAAATGTCTCCAGAGATTCTCTTATATCCAAGTGATGGACAGAAACCTCTAGAACCAGGAACTAAGGGAATAATCTCCTGCAGGAGGAGACGGGATCCACATTCACCCCAATATTTTACACATCAACATCAATGTTCCGGTTATATTACTGCATAACCCGATGTGACCCGATCCTGAGGTGGAGACTCATGGACACCAGGGACAAGATTAGTCACTTCTCCTGCTCTTCTACCATTTGTAGTTATGTCCGACCAACATCTCCCCATAGACCCTCCACCCACTGCTGCTGGAAAAGGTCAGTAGCTTCATTACATCCATCTATAGAGGATTCACAGGAACCTCAGCTCCATCTACCTGATGATCCAGTGGGACGTTCTCCTCCGGTTCCTCTTTAATATCTCGGGAATCTCCAGGACTGGGACATCTCTCTGGTTCCTCTTTAATATCTCGGGAATCTCCAGGACTGGGACATCTCTCTGGTTCCTCTGTAATATCCCGGGAATCTCCAGGACTGGGACATCTCTCTGGTTCCTCTTTAATATCTCGGGAATCTCCAGGACTGGGACATCTCTCTGGTTCCTCTTTAATATCTTGGGAATCTCCAGGACTGGGACATCTCTCTGGATCCTGTGTAATATCCCGGGAATCTCCAGGACTGGGACATCTCTCTGGTTCCTGTGTAATATCCCGGGAATCTCCAGGACTGGGACATCTCTCTGGTTCCTCTTTAATATCTCGGGAATCTCCAGGACTGGGACATCTCTCTGGTTCCTCTTTAATATCTTGGGAATCTCCAGGACTGGGACATCTCTCCGGTTCCTGTGTAATATCTCGGGAATCTCCAGGATTGGGACATCTCTCTGGTTCATGTGTAATATCTCGGGAATCTCCAGGACTGGGACATCTCTCTGTGGGCTTCTCTGACTGGATCCATCTATAGGAAATATACACAGTGACTGATCATTGTCTATATGTGTGATGAGATGATGGAGGAGGTGACCTCACACCTGTCTGTCTCTATAATCAGGAAGGTCTCCTCTTACCTGGTGATGTGAGGGGCTGGTGGTCCTCCATCATGATGTCCTTGTACTGGTCCTTGTGTCCTTCTATATACTCCCACTCCTCCATGGAGAAATAGACAGTGACGTCCTGACACCTTATAGGAACCTGACACCCACAATGACACAGTCATCACCGACACCCTCCCTTGTGTTATTGTACAATGTTCCCAGCATTCCCGCAGCGCTCACCTCTCCGCTCAGCAGCTCAGTGATCCTGGAGGTAAGTTCTAGGATCTTCTGCTATGTATCAGTGAATGAGGTGGGCTCGGTGATGGGCGTGGGTCCATCCCTCTGACCAAACGGGGGGGTCACACACTCACCCAGACGATTCTTCACTACTGTGTAATCCTGTGTATGGGGAGACACTGATCAACTAATAGATCCCAAGAATCCTTCACCTCTCCAGTCATTTCCCGCTGTTATTCCTAGAGATAAGCGCGTTGTCCTGGGAGACTCTCACCTCTCGGTTATCAAGGAGATCATCTCCAGGGTGAGCTCCAGGATCCCTGGCCGCCATCTGCTCTTGTCCTTCTCCCGGATCCCTGGGGGATCATTGATGAAAAGAGTCATCTTTAGGAGAAACCTTGGGAGTCCTGTATCTTAGAAACGCTGAGGAAAAACATGAGAAGAAACTAAGAGCAAACTCTATATGAAAGCAATGTTGTCCGCTGACATGTGTGATGTGCCAGATGGGGATCTCCAGACACTGGAGGGGAGCGGTCACTGGACTGAGGAGGAGTGATGGCGACTGGACGTGTGCCGCCTCACGCAGATTCTGGGACCCACATGGGGGAGATTGTGGCTCAGATATTTCCCCAGGGTGAGGTGCGGAGGAAGTTTGTGGTATAATGATAAATACCTCCCCATGTGTACAATGTGTGTGCTCGGAGCATGGCTGGGAGTGTAGTCCTCCAAATGTGTGTGCGCATCCTGGAGCAGCTGGGGTGTGTAGTCCCTCCTTATAGAGTGTGGTGCTCCTGGAGCCTGCTGGGGTGAGTCCCTCAAAATAGTGTGTGCGTCCTGGGCATGCTGAGAGTTTTAGTAACTAACTATAGTGTGTGTGCTCTTGGAGCATGGTGGGAGTTGTGCAGTCCCTCCAAATAGTGTGGCGTACTAGCATGCTGGGAGTTGTAGTCACTCTTATAGTGTGTGTGCTCCTGGAGCATGCGGGAGTGTAGTCCTCCAATAGTGTGTGCGCTCCTGGGCATCTGAGAGTTTAGTTACCTACTAATATGTGTGTGTCCTCTTGGGCATGTGGGAGTGCAGTCCCTCCATATAGTGTGTTGGCTCCGGGCATTGTGGGAGTTGTAGCCTCCATATATAGTGTGTGCGCTCCGGGCATGTGAGATTGTAGTTCCTCCATATAGTGTGTGCGGCTCTGGAACAGGCTGGGAGTTGTAGTCCCCTCCATGTAGTGTGTGTGCTTTGGAGCATGCTGGAGTGGTAGTACTCCATGTTCCATATAGTGTGTGCGCTCCTGGAGCATGCTGGGAGTTGTTGTCCGCTCATATAGTGTGTGTACATCCTGGAGCATGCTGGGAGTTGTAGTCTTTCCCTATAGTGTGTAGGCTCCTGGAGCAGCTGGGAGTTGTAGTCCCTCCATATAGTGTGTGTGTGTGCTCCTGGACGATGCTGGAGTTGTAGTCCCTCCATTATAGTGTGTGCGCTCCTGGAGCTTGCTGGGAGTTGTACTTTCCATATGTGTGTGTGCTCCTGGAGCATTGCTGGGAGTGGTAGTCCCTCCTCTTGTCACTACCTCTTCTCTTTTCAGTGCAGGACACTCTCCACCTCACCAACATCCTCCAGATCCATATCCACTAGGCCATGTGACCCGGGGAGGAGCGTGATGTCACTAAAGGGGCGGGGGCCTCCTGCTCACTGTCCGCTAGTCATGTGACCTTGTGATGGCACCAAAGGAGCTGTACCCCTCATCATATTCTGTTTTCAGGATTGATTAGGAGCATAGCACAATCAAGCTTAGCTAGGAGAGCTGCCAATTTTTTCAGGTTAAATGCTATTACTCCTCCCCCTGTGAAGAAATGGCGAATGAGAAGAGAAGGAGGGAAAGAGGGAAATTGAGGGAGAGGTGGGAGAGAATGGGATGAAGAGATGATCGAGGTAAAAGTTGGAGAGACAATAAGAACAGGTCTAGAGATGAAAGAGAGAAGAGAGAGACAAAAGTGTAGAGAGATAATCTCTGTTATATAGTGACAAGAGTTTCCTACACTTAGAGAGATAAGGCGGGCCATTACTCTGCTTGACAGGATCCTATAATGAGAGACACAGTACGTGTGAGGGAAAAGACTGGACGATCCAACGTTTTATAACTGTATATGACTGAAATATTAGTTACCCCCTTATCAACGACGGCTTGTTTTCTGCTTAATGTGACCCAACTCGATTGTTAGAACATCTGCCCGTGTCACGATAATTGGTTATAAACTGTTCGGGCAGCCCATTTCCAGGTGAATGATTGAGATTGTTTTCTCGAGACACATTGGGGGACATTTACTATGGGTTTCCGCCAGTTTTGTGGCGCTCTCACCACATGTTCTGCTGCTCCGACACTATTTATTAGCTGTCGGGGACTAGAAAAAATGCCTTTTTCTCGTCTGTCCGATCTCATCTCTGCGAAAAGGGGCGTGGGTTTGGGGTGGAGTGGAAACTCAACCAATTACTATGTGTCGCAGCCCTTTTGGGCGGTGTAAAAGTGACGGAAGTGAGACCAAAAGAAACAACTGGTCTAGCAGGGACTGTTGGACACATTTCTGGTGCTCGGGACAGATTTTGTCCCGGGACAGGAGAATAGTCTCGGCGCCAGAAATGTCTCTGCAAGCCTCCCACAATATTAAATGTGTGTTCTTACCGAGAGCAGGTCGGTAAACAAAGCAATGCAGACACCGACACTGTAAGTAAATGTCGCCCATTGTACTCCATGTTAGTGTACAATTTAGTGATAAGGTTTGTGTTTAGTTACCAAAGGAGTTTTTTTCACTTTGAGACACCACACTGTGGACTGGGTTTGAATTCAACATAGCAAAAAAAAGTGTCCTACGGGGGACACATAACCCATTTGTCACTTAAAATAAACTTTTATTCATGTATGTTAAAGATGATTGTACTCGTCCAGAAATTGATTAAAAGTTTACAGAGTGCGGGCGCTAGATTTTATACTTTGATGGTGGGTGAGCAGAATTATCAGGCAGCTTGTGGCACTGTGACCAGCAAAGGAGGGGGACTGATATTAGACAGTCCTCAAATAAAGAGGTATCCCAGCTATGACCGCGCGTTGTGCGCCCCCCTACTGTATATTGCGTATTTAGGCCCACCGTATTTTGGTCGTCATGCCAGTACCTCTATAAAATGCGTATAGATTAACTTTACTGCTGCCAGTAACCTCTATAAACTGGTCTAGATTAACTTTACTGCTGCCAGTAACCTCTATAAACTGGTCTAGATTAACTTTACTGCTGCCAGTAACCTCTATAAAAATGGTCATAATTAGCTCTGCTGCGGTCAAGTAGCTAAGTTTCTAATGTATAGTTTGTATTACTCTATCTAGCTATCCATTGCCTCATGAATTAAAAGCTACTTCGTATCATTTATAGGCCTATAGTGACGTAATCACTGGGGGCCTGAACTGTCATCCAATGTCGATGGATTAAAGCCGGTCTCACGCACACAATGCAAACAGGAGCAGTCCGTGAATTGGCCCCTAGGTCGTACCCCTCCTATCGTCCTGGGGTTGTTTAGATCAGGGGGGGGTGGTTAACGGTCAATCAGCGTCTGGTCCTTGAAGTCGGTCTAGGTCCGGTCTCTTCCGCCCCCCGGGGATGCCCAGTGGCATGTCTGTAGCCTCAATTCAGCGGAAGGTCCGAATGTCCAGTTGCGCATGCCCGCAATATCGGCTCCATGTGGAGTCAGGGTTACTATTGGGCGCATTCAGTGGACTTCACTGCGACAAAGGAGCCAATGCGCATGAGCATTGGACTTTGTCTAAATTGTAAGTGGGGCTGGAATGCGCATGTTTTGGATTTAGTCTGACTGTCAATGGGGATAGGGCGCCACGACATTGGACTTGGACTAGACTAGATTTATATATTTAAGGTGTAGGATATCAGACGTATATAATGGCAGATTTAGTCTCCAAAGGAGTAGATCGTTTTTCAAATGGCCATGTCAGATGATCTAGATGGCCATATCGATGATACTGAATATCATGTTAGTATATGTGACAGTAACGTTACTCAAATATAGATGATGTTTGTATTCCCAGTGATTAGTGAATAGGATTAAAGGGATAGGATTTCCGTCTATATATGTAGTCTGGTATGCGCATGGGCGGAGTATATTCTGATTCTCTATATATCCAAATAAAATAAGAGTAGTTCTTGTTTGAACCAGAGTCTCAGACCTATTACATGTATATTGTGTATTTATATTCATAAAAATGGCTGCATATGTGAAACCTTGTTGAGGCCTTAGGGATAAAGTCCCCAGGCGGTTAGTATCCATTTGCTTGCAAGTTGTAGGAGCCTACGGTCTAAAAATCACCCCTTCTGATCCCAGTTTTTTAAAAACAGTCAATGCCCCAAAATTTGAGTTGTTCCAGATTTACCCTTATGGGAGTTTCATATGTTTGGGTAGCGGTATCTTTGTTAGTTCTTGGCAGTACTGAGGTGTGAGGACCATCCTCCTCCTCAATTCTTGCACCGTTTTACCGAGTACATCTTGGGGCAGGTACACTGAGCCACATAAATCACTCCTGTCGATTTACAGTTTATGTTAATGGTTAATGTCATATGGCGCTACCGTCTGAGTGTGAGAAATTCCTCTTTCTGATCATTTGTTTACAGAACGAGCAACCCCCACATGGGTATGCACTGTTATTCGAGGCGGTAGCCAATGGGATTGGGGGTTCGTTGTTACGAGTAGTGACTTATGGATCAGGTAGTCTTCAAATTCTTCCGGAGAGTTATTGAGGGATAGTGGTTATTACCGGTTGGATATCCTCATCTGCGGTACAATAAAAGGCCAGTATTTTTGAAGGCTGTCAGAGACCTGTTATTTATACACCGTCAAAGGTGCCAATCGCACTCTGATGGACTTGGGTTCACCCGATTTTCCCCGCATCCTAGGAGGTTTCCTCTTTAGTACCATTTTGCTTTATGTTTCAGGCCTATGAGGGGTCTTTTGGGGTATCTCTACATGTAAAAACGTCGGTTAGAGTTCGCCACACATCCGTACTCAAAAATCCAATTCTGTTGAATCAGTTCCTCCTAGCGCGGAGGGGATACTGGCCACTGGGGATACGCCTTTGAGGGGTTCTGGCATGCCAGCTGTGCCAGTTTAGACAGGCTTTAGTTGAAAGTTTCTTTCCTCTAAAGAGGGATGTTGTAAGAAGCCCTTGTTTCCATCTTTTTGATAGTTAAATCACAGAAAGCAAAATTTGATCATGTGAATTTCTGAGGTGAAAAGCATCCTATTGTGTTGTTATTGAGATGTCAACAAATGGTTGAAGACGTCCCTGGTCCCCGCCCCACGAGGATCAGGACGGTAGTAATAAAATCTTCCCCAGTAACAATGTGTTTGGTGAATCTAGTAAAGATCCGTCGGAAAAAACGATAGAGGTTTCCCCACCCTAAGAAGATATTTGCGTATGTCGGTGGCGCAGATCATCCCCAAGGCGGTACCCTTCACCTGGTGGTAAATGCCGTGGCCAAAGAGAAAGTAATGTGAGTTAACAAAAATGGCAGCAGTGAAAGTAAGAAGGTTGTGTTTGTTTAGAGGAAACCAAGGAGGAAACCCATAAAGTCTGCAGCACCGGTCCCTCATACAAAGATCTGGGAAAAATGGTGTAAAACACCTTAGCGCTCTGCGCCATAGCTGTAATGCGCAGCTTCCGACGATTAGCGCTCAGCGCAGTACAGCTACAGCGCGAGCGCATACTATTTTAGAATTGTCACCACGTCGCGAGATTAGTGTGATCACGATGAGATTTGGTGTAGACAGAGGAAGGAGTAGGTCCGACCAATCAAATCGGTCCCGCCCGCCGATCGCCGTGATTGGCCAGTCAAACCTGACGGCCAATTACAGCGATTTAGGCTAAAAAACGTGCTTTAGCACTTTCCTCTTCCTCCAGTGGCACCATTTTGGTTTGGTATCGCTGGAGAGAGGATAGAGCGTTACTGTGTGCACCAAAATACACTTTTACACTATAAATAGTGTTTGATCCTTGATCTGATCCCTATTGTTCCCTACAAATCCGCTATCCTATCTGTTTTTTCCTGTGTGTTCCTCTGTGTGATCGCCTTGTGTGATCCCACGTGTCTTCGTTTTTCCCTGTCTGTCCACTTCTGAACCCAAACGAAACTTTTCAGTGCGTGTGTTGGCGTTGTTCTGCACTGGACGCACTTTTCAGTGCGCCGTTTGAATAGCGCTGCACAGAATCTTTAGCAGTCTTAGCGGTAGTTAGTTTGTCTTAGGGGCAAGTAGGTGCATTTGTAGCGTCTTTTGCGCGGTGCACATAGGTTTTTTTCGGTGGCCTGGTAATATGTTTTTCCAGAGCGCGTAGGGGTGTACCCGTACGTACTATTTTTTGGTGTGCCATCTGTGCGGGCTTGTCCGTGTGGTTGGTGTGCATTATCTTTTTTTTTTGTGTGTCTATCGTGCGGCTGTCCTTGTGTAGTTTAGTGCGCATTATTTTTTGTGTCCATCTGTGCGGCTTGTCCGTGTAGTTTAGTGCGCATTATTTTTTGTGTGCCATCTGGGCGGCTTGTCCGTGTAGTTTGTGTGCATTACCTTTTTTTTTTGTGTGTGCCTATAGTGCGGCTTGTTCGTGTAGTTTAGTGCGACATTATTTTGTGTTGTCATCTGTGCGGTTGTCCATGTAGTTTAGTGCACATTATTTTTGTGTGTGTGCTATCGTGCGGCTTGTCCGTGTGGTTGTAGTGGCATTATCTTTTGTGTGTCATCTGTGCTGCTTGTCCATGTAGTTTAGTGCATATCTTTTTTTGTGTGTGCTATCTGTGCGGCTTGTCGTGTAGTAGTGAGCATTATTCTTGTGGTGTCATCTGGGCTTGTCCATGTAGTTTAGTGCACATATTTTGTTGTTTGTGTGCTATCTGTGCGTGCTGTCGTGTGGTTGGTGTGCATTATCTTTTTTTTTGTGTGCTATCTGTGCGCTTGGCCGTGAGGTTTAGTGAACACATTTGTTTTGGTGTGCTATCTGTGCGGCTTGTCCGTGTAGTTTAATGCGCATTATTTTTTGTGTGCCATCTGTGCGGCTGGTCCGTGTGGTTTGGTGTGCATTATCTTTTTTTTTGGTGTGCTATCTGTGCGGCTTGTCCGTGTAGTTTAGTGCACATTATTTTTTGTGTGCTATCTGTGCGGCTTGTCCGTGTAGTTTAATGCGCATTATTTTTTATGTGCCATCTGTGCGGCTTGTCCGTGTGGTTTGGTGTGCATTATCTTTTTTTTTTGTGTGCCATCTGTGCGGCTTGTCCGTGTGGTTTAGTGCGCATTATTTTTTGTGTGTGCCATCTGTGTGGCTTGTCCGTGTAGTTTGGTGCGCATTATCTTTTTTTTTTTGTGTGCTATCTGTGCGGCTTGTCCGTGTAGTTTAGTGCACATTATTTTTTGTGTGTGCCATCTGTGCGGCTTGTCCGTGTAGTTTGGTGTGCATTATATATTTTTTTTTTTTTGTGTGCCTGCTAGACGGTTTATCCGTGTAGTTTGGTGCACATTATCTAATTTTTCTAGTTCTCTATTTTTTTTGTGTGCAATGTCTCAGAAGACATACACCGTGTTGGAGGCATATAACATGCTTGCCTCTGACACCGAGTCAGCTAGTGGGGATGATGGTCCCTTTTACCTATCATCATCCTCCTGCTCATCTTCCAGTGACCTGAAAGGACCCCCAAGAAGGCGCCGTAGGGTTCCAGGGACTTCTGCGATTGAAGTGCCTGGGACTTCTGCAGGAGAAGTGCCTGGGACTTCTGCAGGAGAAGTTTCTGGGACTTCTGCAGGAGAAGCGTCTGGGGCTTCCACTGACCCCACATGGGTAGCCCCAGATAATTATACCCCTCAGGTCCCTGACTTTTTGGGCCATCCTGGAATTAACTTTGACACGACAGGGCTCAGAGCTGTGGACTTTTTAAAGTTTTTTTTTGATGAGGAGCTGCTGAATATTATTATATTTCAGACAAATCTCTACGCTGCACAACATATTGCCCAAAACCCCACGTCCTTTTATGCACAACCCTACAGATGGACCCCTGTCACTGCAGCAGAGATGCACAAGTATTGGGGCATAATACTCCTTATGGGAATAGTAAAGAAGCCTTCAATCAGGGACTACTGGAGCACAGATATACTGTACCACACCCCCATGTTCCGCATGGCAATGAGCAGGATGCGCTTTGAAGCCATCCATAAGTTTTTGCACTACACTGACAACACACAGTGCCCACCCAGAGGTGACCCCAGTTATGATCGGTTATTTAAGGTCAGGCCCATATTAGATCATTTTAGTGCCAAGTTTGCCCAGGCATATACCCCCGCCAAACATGTGAGCATAGACGAGTCCCTGGTACAATTCAAAGGGAGACTTCACTTCCGCCAGTACCTGCCCAATAAGAGGGCAAGGTATGGTGTGAAGATGTATAAGCTGTGCGAAAGTTCATCAGGGTACACATACAAGTTCAGGGTATATGAAGGGAAGGACTCCACTATAGTGCCCCCAGAATGCCCCCCCTTCCTGGGTGTTACAGGGAAGATAGTGTGGGATTTAGTGCACCCACTGCTGGACCAGGGCTACCACCTCTACCTGGACAATTTCTACACCAGCACCACCCTGTTCAAGTGCCTCACTTCCAGAAATACTGCGGCATGCGGCACTGTACGCAGAAATCAGAGAGGTCTCCCTAAGTCGCTGCTTGGGCAAAAACTTAAAAGGCACGAAAGCAGGGCACTATGCAGCGACTCTGTATTGTGTGTTAAGTACAAGGACAAGAGAGAGGTCCTTGTATTAACCACAATACATGAGCACACCACCACCCCTGTACCAGTACGAGGTGCCAGTACAGAAACCCCCAAGCCAGACTGTATTTTAGATTATAATAAATACATGGGAGGGGTGGACTTGTCTGACCAGGTGCTTCAGCCGTACAATGCCATGCGGAAGTCGAGGGTGTGGTACAAGAAGCTGGCCGTGCACATCATGCAGATGGCATTGTATAATGCTTATGTGCTTCATCGATGTGCAGTCAGAGGGGAACTTTTCTGGAATTTCAAGAGGTGGTTATAAAGTACTTTCTTTTTGGAGACCAGGAAGGGGGGAGTGCCAGCACTTCTGGAAGCGACTCCACATCACGTATTGTACCAGGGCAGCACTTTCCAGGAGTAGTTCCCCAAACAGCCAGCAAGGGAAGGTCACAAAAGAGGTGCAGGGTGTGCTCCAAAAATGGCATTAGGAAGGACACCATTCATCACTGTGAGACATGCCCAGAACAACCAGGGTTATGTATGAAAGATTGCTTCCGAATTTATCATACATCCCTGGATTTTTAGAATACCCTGTTGTTACCCGGACGCACAGCTTATACATCATGCCGCATGCCGCACCTTCCCTTCTAAGCCCTGCCATGTGCCCAGCCTGTAGATTACTGCCCCGTATGCTTTACCCGGGAAAACATGCATCATGATTTTTAGGGTGTTTGTCTCCCATGGCAGGAGCTGGGCACAAGATGACATAATAGATATTTTTTACTATGCACTATCCATTATGCCCTTTTTGGGGGTCCACCTGTGGGGTTAAAAGGCTAACTATACCCCTAGATTAATTCATGGAGGGGTGTAGTTTCCAAAATAGGGTCAGTTCTTAGGGGTTTCTACTGTACTGGCCCCTATTGGCATCTACAAATCTTTCATGATGCCAAAAAGAAAAAAAAAAAAGTACAATGTCTGTGCTTCAACAAGTTATTCCCTTTTGAGCCCTGCCGTGTCTCCATTCTACAGATTATTGCCTCCTATGGGGTATTGCCCTAACCGGGGTAACCCGCAGAATGATTTTTGATGTGTTTTTCCCCAGTGGCATGAGTTGGGCAAAATACTTTTGTCACTTCAATGGCATATTTGATAAATTGCAATACAATTGTTTCTCTGCACTACTCACTTTGTATTACATTTGAGCCAGCACCTTAGGAGTTAAAATGCTCATACAAGCCTACATACATTCTTTGAGGGGTGCCCTTTCCAAAATGGGTTCACTACTTGGGGGTTTCTATTGTACTGGTACCTCGGGGGTACCCCCCATTACCAATCTAGTGAAAACAAAGCTTGAAAACCTAAATTGTGCTTCTTTCTTCCTGCTTCTTTCTTCCTTCACTAAAATGACTTTTTTGAGATAAAAATGCAATTTTTACTCTGCACCATTTACTTTACATTCAATTTTGACCAGCGTGTCGGGGGTTAAAATGCTCACCACAACCACCGATAAATTCTTTGAGGGGTCTAGTTTCCGTAATGGTATCATTTATTGGGGGTTTCTATTGCACTGGCACCTCACGGGCCCTGCCAACATGACATGGCACTCCAAATCCAAACGTGTGAAAACGGAGCTGGAAAATCAAAATTTCACTCCTTCTGTTCTCATCCCTTCTGTGTGCCCAGTCTGTAAATTATTGGCACATGTGTGGTATTGCTGTACTCAGGACAACCCGCAGAATGATTTTTGGGGTGTTTGTCTAAAGTGGCACGGGTTGGGCACAGTACATGAGGCACTAAAATGACTTTTTTGAGATAAAAACGCAATTTTTACTCTGCACCATTTACTTTGCATTCAATTTTGACCAGCGTGTTGGGGGTTAAAATGCTCACCACAACCACCGATAAATTCTTTGAGGGGTCTAGTTTCCGAAATGGTGACATTTTGGGGGGTTTTCTATTGTACTTTTACTTCAGGGGCTCTTCAATTACACTGTGGCACCACAAAATATTTGCAGCCAAATTGGCCTTCCAAATTCCCAGTATCGCTAACTCTGTTCTGGACATCGCTGTGCGGGGAAACAGCAGCTGACCTCCACATGTCTGGTATTGCCGTACTCGGAAGAAGCAGGGCAAGAAATTAGGAATATATATTTACCTCAAATTCCTTCTGAATGTATCCATTTTAGGGCTAAATTGGAAAGATTGAAATCAAAAATTGAAATTTCAAAATTTCCACTCCATATTCATATGCTTCCAGAAAAATAATTAAAGGGTTAACAGACTTCTTAAATGCTGATTTGAATAGGTTGAGATGTTAGGTTCATAAAATGGTGTTACTTGTGGGGGTATATAGTACATAAGTCTTTATAGGGCACTTCCAAACTGAATTGATCACCAAAAAGTTTGCATTTTTCAAATTTCAAGAAAATCAGAGAAGTTGCTACTAAAACTTCAAACCTTCTCACATCCATAAAAAAAATGGAAACTTAAAACAAATAATGGATATAAAAAGAAGACCAATGGCAAAAGGTTTCTATAAAAAAAAAATTTGTGGTATCACTTTTTGTCTAGAAAGTATAACATTTGAAACTTTGAAAATAGTAATTTTTTTCAAATTTTTCCTAAATTTTTACCCCCCACAAAAGGAACGGATCACCGAAATGAAACTACTATCATAAACTACAATGTCTCACGAGAAAACAATCTCAAAATCACAGAGATATCTTAAAGCGTTGAAAAGTTATTACCACAGGAAGAGACACTGGTCAAATTTCAAAAAAAAGTTGCGAGCCTTAACCTGCAAACAGGCTGCGTCCTTAAGGGGTTAATGGTGTAAAATGAGGGAAAAGTCACAGATACAAAACAAATAAGAAGAGACAAAAAGAATAAGAATAAAAATAATAGCTCCTGTCTTAGGGCCAGTTCACATCTCTGTTAGGTCTTCAGTTACTTCCTTCAGTTATTGCGAGTCACAACCAGAAGTGGTCAAACACACAGAACAGGTGCAGGTCTTCCCGACGTCTATACTGAGGTCAGAAGTATAATGGAAAGACTAGCACCTGTTCTGTGAAAATAAGGGACATAGAAACCGGGACCTGGTCAGAGATGATTATATGACCACTATGAAGCGCTGGAGATGGGGAATTGTTGTGTGATACAAATAGGTAATCAATAAATTGATGTGTTATGTGGAGATGAATAGAATGAAGGGTCTTGGGTGGAGGATTTTTTCAAATGACCCTAAGAGAGGAATCAGGAAGGCACTTTGGTTTTGTTGCAATAAGAGTAGGTTTTTGGGAAGAGGAGTCCAAGAGGGGCTCGAGAGTAGCAATAGACCACTAGACACAATCATGATCGCAATAGTTGGAGATTGTGGTAAGCGAGGTAGTTTGGGCGACGTTGGGAGCATACAAGCCCAGCTAGAGTTACAGTGAATTGTGCAGGGTCCCTTTTAGAGAGATGTAACAGCCTTCTGGAAACCAGTTGGGTGGTTACAACCAACAGGATATTTTTCCTAATAGCAATCGTCACAATTGTTTTAGAGTTGGGGAAACAAGAAAAATAGTGAGTAGGGAGTAACTCAGATTTTAGATAACATATATACTGCAGATATCAGCAGAGATCCTAAAGAAAGAAATTCAATAATAGAAATCTAGACTGGAAATGTTCACATTGTAATAATTACTAACATGGCTTCTGTGCGAGTTCTCCAAAGTATAACAAGATATAATTTCTGGGTAAAACATTTCCCACATTCTGTACATAAGAATGGCTTCACCTGTGTGAATTCTCTGATGTCTAAAAAGCTCTACTTTGCTGCAAAAACATTTCCCACATTCTGTACATGAAAGAGGCTTCTCTCCTTTTTGATGTTTCTGGAGTTTAACAAGATCGTATTTCTTTCTAAAGCATTTTTCACATTTAGTACATGAGAATGGCTTCTCCCCTGTGTGAATTGTGTGATGTACAACAAGGTTTGATCCATGGGTAAAACATTTCCCACATTCATTATATAAGAATGGCTTCTCTGATGTCTAACAAGACCGGAATTGTCGATAAAACATTTTTCACATTCACTACAGGAAAATGGCTTTTCTCCTGTGTGAGTTCTCTGGTGTCTAACAAGATGTGCTTTCTTGGTAAAACATTGGCCACATTCAGTACATGAATATGGCTTCTTCCGTGTGTGACTTCTCCGATATTGATCGAGATTAAACTTCTGGGTAAACCTCTTCTCACGTTTCGGACATGATAACTGCCTCTTATCTCCATGATTTTCCTCCTCTGTGGATCCACCGATACATCCACCGCTACACATCCACTGCTACACCGGCCCCTACATCCATCGCTACATACCCACCGCTACACCCGCCCCTACATCCACCACTACTCCCACCGCTACATCCACCGCTACACACATTGCTATATCCACCGCTACACCCGCCCCTACATCCACCACTACGCCCACCACTACATCCACCACTCCATCCACCACTCAGTGTTGGATGTTAGTGTTTTTTGAACACATGTTCTTGCCAGACACTGTGAGTGAGGAGAGACAGAGTCAGTCCACCATCAGGGCTGACATTAAGCCGAATCCCAGGACCAGAGTTAGGAGGCTCAGAGCTGCAGCTTCCACAATTGGACACAGCTCCATCCCAGCCTTCATCTACTACCATGCTTGTGAACCATTCCTGAGGACCACTCTCCATGACCACTCCAGTAATCTGGAATCTGTTCTGAGATCATTCTGGCCTGTTGCCTGCAGTTGTTCTAATAAAGAACAGCGAGTTATTTTGCACAAGGTTGCTTCTGTCTGATCCCTGGATACAGCTGTACCACCACGGTCTCCCCATCCATTACCCAGGTACATATCTCACAGACACTTGGGGGTCGCCCCAGGGAGAACCAGTACATCAGCCTCCCTCCATATTTCTTGCACACACCACCTGCTGGAGACCTGCCAGGCTGTAGGACAGCCCTCCGGTCCCCATACCAAGCACCGCGACATCAGCGTGTCTAGGCCGCAATTGCAAGCCACTCCGGTATTCTGGGCCCAGGCTGCCTCCAGGACCGAAGAAAAGGCTAGGTCCCGGTGGGGGATGTTGCACATGGCTTCTCCCCTGAGTGAACTATTTGATGGTAAATAAGAGTTGTTTCCTCAGTAAAACGTGTATGAATTCTGATTTCTGGCAAGTTTTGAATCCTGAGCAAATTATTATACAGAATCAGGACAAAAAAATTACTTCTCTCCTGCGTGAATTCTCTAATGTATAACAAAATTTGCTTCCAAGGTGAAGCATTTCCCACATTCAGTACACAAATGTGGTTTTCCCCTGTGGGAATTCTCTGATGGTAAACAAGACCTGTTTTCTGAGTAAAACATTTCCCACATTCTGGACATGAGAATGGCTTCTCTCCTGTGTGAATTCTCCGATGTTGAACAAGTTTTTCTTTAAAGTGAAAATAATTCTCACAGATGGTCTCCTACTTAAGGACACCCAACTTACAGACAACCCCTAGTTAAAGACAGACCCCTCTGCCTACTGTGACCTTTGGTGAAGCTCTCTGGAAGCTTTACTAAAGTCCTAGGCTGCAATGATCATCTGTAAGTTGTCTGTAATGAAGCTTTATTGATAATCCCTGAAATTTTGAAACTCAAATTGTCATTGGGGGCAAAAAAAAAATTTGTCTGGAACTACAATTATAAAATATATAGTTTTGACTTAAATACAAATTCAACTTAAGAACAAACCTATGGAACCTATTTTGTATGTAACCCGGGGACTGCCTGTACATGAAAATGGCTTTTCCGCTGTGTGTGTTCTGTGATAGATAACAAGATGTGATTTCTGAATAAAATATTTTCCAGATTCAAAGTTATATGACACTTTGATATGTAGTATTTATTGAGTGTTTTTTTATTAATTTGATTATAATCCATCCATTCAGCCTTGCTGCATTTTATCTGGGGCAATAAACGCCCAAGAATTGGTTGGCGGTACCTTGTCAGGTCAAAGACGGCGGGGGGGGGGGGGGGGGGGGGGGTTACCAGACTTTATCATCAAGCATCCGCTTTAGTGTGGCTTTTAGATTGGCACTATCATTAGGTCTCATTGGGTCCGGATTGAGCAATATAGCTCCACGATCCCACTATGCCTGCTTTCCTGGGTGCCTTAACAACGAGTGGATCTGGAACCGCAGACTCTCTTTCTCTCACAAACAATTCTGTCCCATTGACAAAATCCAGACTTCCCGCGCGCTTTCTCTAGATCCATCTTTCTGGGACGCCCGTCTCACAAGGACCTTCGTATGCATGACCTTTCAGGTGAGGCTCCGTTTACTTTTTTCAGGGATTTGGCCACGAGCCTCGAGACAACCCATTTACCTTGGCTGGAACTTTCTCAACTAGGCTCCTTTCTTGTACGCCTGGGTCCCGAGGCAGCTTTCAATACCCTGCTGACACCCTTTGAGGACCTCTTCTGTCAAACATCCCCTCCGGAGCACTGTATCTCACAAATTTACAGCCTCTTAGTGAAGGAATCAACTGTAGTCTGCCATACATAGCTAGCTGGGAGAAAGAGTTGGGCATAGCCTTGTCATCAAAAGACTGGGATAAGGAATTTTTTTCCACTTACAAACTCTCAATTGCATCTGCAATGCAAGAACACAACTACAAAATACTCTCAAGGTGGTATAGGGTACTGGCCCTAATGCATTCCATCTATCCTCCAGTGCCAGACATGTGTTGGAGATGCGATACTGAAAAGGGAGATATGCTCCACATATGGTGGTCATGCAGTAAACCTCTACCCTTCTGGAACCAGGTATTTGAGATCTCTAAGACCTATCTGAACACCCCAATAGCTGGTAAACCGGAAAGAGCCTTAATATCCATCTTACCCGGCGAGATCGGGAAACATAGTTTGCTTACATTCTCTGTAATGGCAGCACGCTTAGTTATCCCACTTAAGTGGCGCTCTACCACCCCTCCCTCTATCTCTGACTGGGCCCAGGAAATGCTCCAGATTTTCCACATGGAAGAAATTATGGTGGCTGTAAATTGCATATCAGTAAAGTTCTTCAAACTATGGCAACCCAAAGAGCTACTAGAGCCTAAATAGGCGTTTGATGGGGGGCACTTGTCTGTGCCCTGCTCCCCATCTTCACGACCTCCCCGGATAAGCCCCTTACAACATACTCAGCCCCGATGGACCCTAATAGGAGTTCCCCCCCCTCTTTTTTTCACGTTTTTTTCTCTCTATCTCCCCTCCGTGTATAATTCCCTACTGTTATTTGTCTGTATGAATGTGTGTGCTGGCCTACCCATATACCAAGGGTTTCAATGTGTTGGATTACCTATCCTCTAAGGGGGGGGGGGCAAGTGCGGGGCTACCAATCTACAAGGAGCATGTGCGAAGCCTACACTACAGTATATACATTTGTTGCATAATAAATTGCACTTCATAGTGACAGTATGCATTATTCCTTGCCATGTACTGGGAAATGGGGAAATAATTTCAAATGTAGTGAAAAAACTCATTTGCATCATTTTTTTGTGGGCTTGTTTTTTACGGCTTTCACTGTGCGCCCCAAAGGACATGTCTACTTTATTCTTTGGGTTGGTACGATCACAGGGATAACAAATTTACATCGGTTTTATTGTGTTTTAATACATTTTAAAATATGTATTTTCTGTAAACAAAAAAAATAAATGTCTTCGTTTCGCCATCATCTGGCGCTAATAACTTTTTCATACTTCAGTGTACGGACCTGTGTTTAAGGGACTTTTTTTATGATGTTTTCTTTGCTACCATTTTGGGGACTGTACAACCTTTTAATAATTTTTTTACAAAAGTTTTTTATATGTTGCAAAATGGCGAAAAAGTGGTGTTTGGGACGTCTTATTATATTTAATTGATTATATTTTGATAGATTACACATTTTGGGATGTGGCGATACCTAACACGTTTAGGACTTTTACTGTTTATTTTTATATTTCATTCTATGGAAATAGGGCGAGTTTAAGTTTTAGGTTTTATTAATTTAATTTTTAACTTTTTTTAGTTTTTACTAATTTTCAGACCCCCTAGGGTACTTTAACCCTAGATTGTCTGATTGATGATACGAGATACTGCCATACAACAGTATATGGGAATGTTATAGATCATCTGTTACAATGTGCCGCTGGCACATTGTAACATATGATCAGAAACTACACAGCCTAGGGTCTTACAAAGATCTGAGGCTGTCAAAATGACAGATCGTTGCTCCCTGATGATGTCACGAGGACCAACAGTCTTAGGAAAGATAATGGTGCCCATGCGCCGGCGGCGGCAATCAAACAGTTGACACCCACGGTCAGTGGCTCCACAATGGTGAATAGAACCAAGCTATAAAACCAGACCCAAAATTTCGCCTAAAAACAATGAAGGGGATATGGACCCTCACTCCAATCCTACTTTGTTCCACACAATTATCATGAGAGTTTGGCCAAGTCTTTCACAAAAATGTAATGAGGCTCCAATGTCCTCAATGTTATTTTCCGTAACGTTTCCATCTTTGGTTTGGTGATGCTTCAGTAACATGCAAAAGATTAAGGAATTCTGTTCTCTATCTGACCCAAATCCATCAGTTCATGCCTGAAAACCAATATCAATTTGAGTCCAGTGATCAATGATGACAACTTTTCCCTGAGGATCTAGAATTCTCTGTTTCAGTGAATGATATCGATGGACATCACTGAAATCATCTAAAGAAGAATTTTTTGTAAAATGTTTATTTTGGAAACCAGACCTCAAAGTAGGTTCTACAGAACCTAGACACTAAAATGGTTTCTCCTCTGTGTGAATTCTCTGATGTCTTTCAAAACTAATTTTATGTACAAAAGACTTTCCACAATCAGGACACGCAAACTTTTCTCTATTGTGACGTCTTTGGTGTCTCACAAGAGCCGATTTATCTGTATAACATTTTCCACATTCCAAACATGGGAACGGCTTCTCTCCTGTGTGAGTTCTCTCATGTGCCTGGAGCTCAATTTTAAATGAAAAACATTTTCCACACTCTGAACACGAAAACGGCTTCTCCCCCGTGTGACTTCTCTGATGTCTCTGAAGTTGAACTTTATGCAAAAAACGTTTCTCACACTCTGGACAAGTGAATGATTTATCCCCTGTGTGAATTCTCTGATGTTTCTTAAGATTGCTTTTAAGTGTAAAAGATTTTCCACATTCTGAACATAAAAATGGCTTTTCCCCTGTGTGAATTCTTTGATGTCCTTGAAGTTCAAATTTAGTTGCATAACATTTTCCGCATTCTGAACATGACAGCTTCTCTCCCGTGTGGTTTTTCTGATGTCTGTGAAGTTGAATTTGAGAAGAGAAACATCTTGCACATTCTGAACAAGAAAACGGCTTCTCCCCTGTGTGAGTTCTTTCATGTACCTGAAGATGAGTTTTACGCGAAAAACATTTCCCACATTCTGAACAAGGGAATGGTCTCTCCCCCGTGTGAGTTCTCTGATGCACCTGCCATTGCTTTTTCTGCAAAAAACATTTCCCACATTCCAAACATGAAAATGGCCGCTCCCCTGTGTGAATTCTCTGATGTCTCGGAACATCACCCTTATGCGCAAAACATTTCCCACATTCTGGACATGGAAACCGCTTCTCCTCTGGGCGAGTTCTTTGGTAGCTTTCAAGACTTGGTTTTTGAGCAGAACTATTCCCACTTTCAGGGAAAGATTCATCTCCTGTGTGAATTCTCTGGTGTTCAACAAGATCTAATTCTCTAATGAAGGTTTTCCCACATCCAGCACAGGGAAAGACTTTTACTTGTTTAGGTCCAGGCCTTTGTTTGCCAATCTGTGATTGATAATATTCTGGAGAGATAAAACAAAAACATCAGGGTTCTCAAAGACTCGACTAACCAAAAAGACCTTCCTGGCAGTGGAAGCTCGAGCTACTGGTCGGGTTTCCCTCAGTATACGTAAGATTTATGAAGACTCTTACCTTCCGCTAACTCTAATTTGGGATTTTCTAGTTCATTAGTTGTTTCTCTTCCATAAATTTCCTACGAAAACAGAACAGATTTCTTTATTGTAGATGATAACGACACATAAGGATTATGTCCATCACTTGTGAGTCATTGCCTCCTAATACACGAGATTATATTAGCCTTAGCAACTGCTATTTCCATCTACACAGCAGAACTTTAGTCCTCACAGAACAGTAATAGCCGTGTAAAAGTGGAAGTTTAATGGTAAAATTGCTTTTGTGTATCAATATTTCCCTCTCGACTCTTTTCTATGTACCAAGTTATGTTTCCTATAAACAGAGACAAGAGGAGACAACAACAACAACTTCTGCTGATCACTAATTGTTGGCTGAGGTGCCTCTCGCTCTTCATGAAGGGTGGTTCTCGGTTCATCATGTTTCTGGGGTAAAGAGTTACGAGCCTCTACATGACGACTCAGCTGATCCCATAGGTTTTCAATGGGATTGAGAGCTACAGAAAGTGCAGGCTCCATCTACCTGATGATCCAGTGGGACATTCTCCTTCGGTTTCTCTTTAATATCTTGGGAATCTTCAGGACTAGGACATCTCTCTGGTTCCTCTTTAATATCTTGGGAATCTCCAGGGACATATAGGACATTCTTCTGTCGTCTTCTTAATATCTGGAATCTCCAGGACTAGGACATCTCTGGTTTGTTAATATCTGGGAATCTCCGGACTGGGACATCTCCTCTGGTGGTTTCTCTGCCTGGATCCATCTATAGGGAATATACACAGTGATGATACATTTGTCTATATGTGATGATGAGATGATGGAGGAGGTGACCTCGCACCTGCTCTGTCCTCTATAATCAGGAAGGTCTCCTCTTACCTGGTGTGGTGATTGAGGGGCTGGTGGTCCTCACTCATGATGTCCTTGTACTGGTCCTTGTGTCCTTCATATACTCCCACTCCTCCATGGGAAATAGACAGTCGTCCTGACACCTTAGAGGAACCTGACAACCACAATGACACATCATCACCCAGAACCCCTCCCTTGTGTTATGTACAATGTCCCAGCATTCCGGCAGCGCTCACCTCTCGCTCAGCAGCTCAGTGATCCTGGAGGTAAGTTCTAGGATCTTCTGCTCATGTATCAGTGAATGAGGTGGAGGCTCGGTGATGGGGCTCTGGGTCCATCCTCTGATCACACGGGGGTCACACACTCACCAGACGACTTCTTCACTACTGTGGTAATCCTGTGATGGGGAGACACTGATCACTACATAGATCCTAAGAAGCCCTTCACCTCTCCAGTCATTTCCCGCTGTTATTCCTAGAGATAAGAGCCGTGTCCTGGAGACTCTCACCTCTCCGGTTATCAAGGAGATCACTCCAATGTGAGCTCCAGGCCTGGCCGCCATCTGCTCTCGTCCTTTTCCCGATCACTGGGGATCATTGATGGAAAGGATCATCTTTAGGAGAAACCTCTGGGAGTCCTGTATCTATAGAACCTGAGTGAAACATAAAGAAACTAAGAGCAAAACTCTATATGAGAATTGTGTCCATGACATGTGTGATGTGACAGATGGGGATTCTCCAGACACTGGAGGGGAGGTCACTGGACTGAGGGAGGAGTGATGGCGCTGGACTGTGCCGCTCCTCACTAATAGCAGATACTGGACAGGACATGGAGGGAGACTTTGTTGGCTCAGATATTGCCCCACGGGGGGGATGATGGCTGTATGATAAATACACTCCCAGGTGTACAATGTGTGTGCCTCTGGAGCATGTCTGGGAGTTGTACGTCCCTCCATATAGTGTGTGCGCTCCGTCCTTGAGCATGCTGGGAGTTTTAGTCCCTCCATATAGTGTTTGTGCTCTGTGCATGCTGGGAGTTGTAGTCCCTCCATATAGTATGTGCACCGGGAGCATGCTGGGAGTTTGTAGTCCTCCATACGGGTGTGTGCGCTCCTTGGAGCATGCTGGGAGCTGTGTCCTCCACATAGGGTCTGCTCCTGGAGCATGCTGGGAGTTGTAGCTCCCTCAAGTGTGTCTTGGGGCATTCTGGGAGTTTTAGTCCCTCCATATAGTGTATGTGTGCTCCTGGGACATGCCTGGGAGTTGTAGTCTCTCTCATATAGTGTATGTGTGCTCCTGGAGAATACTGGGAGTTGTGTTCCTTCTCTGGTCACTTACCTCTTTTCTCCTCAGTGCAGGCACTCTCTACCATCACACACATCTCCCTGCTCACTATCCACTAGTCATGTACCCCGGGAGTGTGATGTCACTGAGGGGGCGGGGCCCCCTGTTACCATCCACTAGTCATGTTGACCCCTGGGAGCTTGATGTCACCGAAGGGGATTGTATTGGAGCACGCACAACCAAGCTAGCTAGGGAGCTGCCAACCCTTTCAGGTCATGCTGGATTACTCTCCCCCTGGAAGAATGGCGAAATGATACGAGAAGGAGGGAGAGGGAAATCTGAGGGAGAGAGGGGGAGAGCAGGGAGCGATGATCCTGAGGTAAAAGTTGGATGAGGAGAATAAGAACAAGGTCTAGAGATGAAAGAGAAGAGAGAGACAAACCTGTAGAGAGATAATCTCTGTTATAATAGGGACAAAGTTTCCTACACTAGAGAGATAAGGCGCCATTACTCTGCTGACGGATCCTATATGAGAGACACAGATACGTGTGATGGAAAAGACTGACGATCCAACTTTATACTGTATAATAATGACCAGCATTAATTAATAACCCCTTATCACCGACGCTTGGTTTTCTGCTTAATGACCTAACTCGATTATTAGAATCGACCTGTGTCACGAGAATTGGTTTAACTCCGGAAGCTGTAACATTTCCAGGTGATTTGAGATTGTTTTCTCAGACACATTGTAACTCCATGTTAGTTGTAGCAATTTACAGTGATAAGTTTTTGTGTTTCGTTCCGAAAAAAAAAGAAAATTTGGAAACGTTCAGAAAAATTCTTCATTTCAAAGTTGAAATGTTGCTTTCCGACAGAAGTAAAAACTACCCAAAAACTGATAATAACATTTCCGAATTACTCCTTTTGTTGAGATGATTTATTATGTGTCCTCTCTTTTTTCTAGGATATTATGAGGCTTCGAACTTCAATTTTTCTAATTTTCATGAAAATTGCCAAAACTCACATTTTTAGGGACGACTCAGCTTCAAAGTGACTTTGAAAGGCCTAAATAATAGTAAAGCCCTATAAATAAAATGATTAAATGCTCTGCAACGTATAGCCCAGGCTCAGAATGAAAGCAGGGCCATGCACAGCAGATTTGTATTGTCTAATTGCACAGCATTTTCATTTTTTTGGTAATGTGAACATATAAGGCCCCTTCCACACTAGCGTTTTTCGCGCGCGAGTTCTGCCGTGCTATTGACGCCAGAACTTGCATCTGCACTCTGTCCCTTGTTCGCAATGGGTCTTCCTCATATTGAGTTGTTGTTGCACGCGCGTGCTTGCGTTTGTTTTGACGTGCATCAAATTCGGCAGGCATCTCTACTTTGCGATTCACGCGCGTTTTTCCCGCCCATTCAAGTCTATGGAGAACGCTCAAAAATGGCATTGCACTCGCAAGCAATGCGAGTGCAATGCGTTTAAATTGTATGGGTTGCTAGGGACTGAATAATTCCCCTGCTCGCGATCGAGCATTTAATTAAAAAAAACACCGTGAAGAACAGTGAATAGAATAAAAAAAACAGTGACCACAGGTCTATTTAATGAAAAAACACATTAAGAACACAGTGAAGAATAGATTCAGATGTTCGGCCATCTGCTTACTTGTCGGGAGATACGCGCGGAACGGTGGCGAACAAAATAGCATGTTGAAGAACAATATATATGTGTAAAAACACATTGCAGATGTTTTCCATACATCTGCAATGTGTTCTTCCACACATATATAATATTGTGGTCTTCACATGTTTATTTCGTTCGCACACGTTCCGCGCGTATCTCCGACAAAGTATCAGATATGTGCTCGACATATGTAATACTATTTCAGCCGGTTCTTTACTGGTGTTTTCACTAAATGATCCTGTGTGTGTTCACGTGTTCACTGTTTTTATTCTATCTTCACTGTCTTCACATCTCTAACTTGTTGGAGATATTATATACGCGACGGAACAGTGAAGAATAGATGGTAGATGTTTGCATACATCTGCTAACTTATCAGAAGACATTCTTTTTCATTAAATAAAAACATTTATTCCCGAACCCTGGTCCCTTTGAAAAAAGTCCCATTGAACTTAAAAAAACTGCGCGTGAAAAACCAACCGAAAAACGCAAAAAAACGCAAACAAACCCCGTGTTAAAAACGCAAAAACGCTAATGGACTCCAAAGGAAAAATGGAACAAAAACGCAGCCAAAAACGTCAGTTTTTTCACAAAGCATTCCCCTGGACGTGAGAAATGCAACGCTAGTGTGGAAGGGGCCTTAGGTTTATTATTTGCGGGATGAGATAAAATGTATAGATAATTCATTTTGGGGTCTATAGCTTATTCATGAGATTTTATTAACTATTTCAAGGGGGACACAAACAAAATCAGCATTTTTTATTTTGGATTTTTAGCACTTTTTTTCCTCCGTGTATACATGCGGCACCATACTGCTCTGTAGCCGGGATAAAGATAGGACATGTCCTATCTTTCGCCGGAATACGGCGCCGTACGCCATATATCACTATGGAGTGGGGTGGGGTTGAGCGGCGCTCACCCCCTCCCCCCGGAGCAGCTGTGTGCTTGCCGTGCTAAGGTACAGCAGGCACACATCTGTGTGAATGTAGCCTAAAATAGATACATCTCAGGAAGAATACATGCACGCCAGGTTATAGGTCCCTAAGTGTTGAAAATTACATATTATATAATATACAAAATATGCAGAGAGCAGGGACAGACTCAGGAGCAGACAGCAAGGCTCAGAGTGGAGCAGAGAGCTAGAAGACAGAGCAGAGCAGGGCGAGCAGCAGCATCAGAGCGCTCAGGAAGCAAAGCACAAACAGGGACAGGCAGAAGCTTCAAAGCAGCCATAACAACAGCAGGGACAGCAGAGAGGCTCAGGAGCAGGAGCAAGCAGGATAGCAGACGCTCAGGAGCAGAGCAACAGACGGAGAAGGCCCAGAAGCGGACGGACAAAACAGGGGCAGGTGATGCAGAGAGCTCAGGAGCAGAGCACAGCAGGGATAGCAGACAGCTTCCAAAAGGTTCTAGATGTCTTCATACATCAAAATAACATTGATGATTTTATAATACAGAATTGTGTCCCTTACAACACAGATACAGATAACAGCGTCATCACACTGTCCTCCGACCAGAGGGAGAAATGGGTGGTGGTCACTTCATGACTATGAATGGAAGGATGGTCACATCACGTGACCCGATTGTACCACGATTCTGTGTCTGTCTGTCTGTCTGCACACAATGGACGCAGAACAAGCTGCAGCACACTTGAACCAAGAGAGGAAAACCCCCCAAAGTCCGCAGGCATTCGTTCCCTCCCTATTCAAGAGTAGGGAAAACTGGTCTTATTGATTGTTAAAATGAGGGAAAGCTCACAGATACAAAAAAACAAATAACGAGACAAAAAGAATAAAATAAAATGTAAAAAAGAAGTAGGTATAGAACAAAAATTTGTGGTGGAAAAGAAGAAGTAAAGCTACAGAGTGCGGAAGGAACGGACCAATGAAACGAGAGTGGAGGGAACGACCGACAGTGATGAAGCTTAGAAGAAGAGAGAAGAACTGTTGATGATATGGGATGTGAAGATGTAATATTAATGCTACGATATACCATATTATATATACAACTTTATTTTATTGGGAATACCTTACAAACAAATTTTTTAAACCTCAGTTATTGCAAGTCAAAACAGAAAAAGTGGTTCAAACACACAGAACAGGTGCAGGTCTTCCCAACGTCTAGACAGAGCTCAGAAGTATTAATGAAAAAGGACTAGCACCTGGTTCTGTGACAATAAGGGATGGCCAAAACCGGGCCGACTAGTCAGGGATGGTTAGATGACCACTATGCAAGCGCTGGGATGGAATTTTTGGAGATGTTGTACTGATACCAAATAGGTCACATAAATTGATGTGTTATGTGGAATGAATAGAATCAAGGGTCTCGGGTGGGAGTGATTTTTTCCAAATGTGCCCAAAGGAGGAATCGGAAGAGATGAGTAAAGGCACTTTAGTTTCATTGCAATAAGAGTAGGCTTTGGAAGAGAGACCAAGAGGTAGCTTTGTTTGTTTTTAAGAATTAATAGTAGTCCAAATGTAGTTGCGTGATATCACTTTATGTATAAGGAAGAGTTCAAGTTGGGTGGATAAGAATGAAAATTATAAACTTTTAAGTAGCCATTGCTATAAAAAAAAATATAAAGAAAAATAAAAATTGTGAGATGCAAAGATGTATGTAGCTAGGGGTTACTCCCCTAAAATAATGGTACTACTGTCCTAAAAAACATCATATGTCTACATTTATGGTGTCCCTTCTAACAACCGTGAGGAGTTATAGAGGAATACAGGGTATTTTTAGCCTAAGTCGGTAAATTTTATAATACATAAGTAGGAACTACGATCTCTGAACGGTATGGACTCACCAAGTAGTGCTAGGACGCAAAAACGGGGCACCATCGTCCAGACCGTTCCCGTCTTGGTGGTTGTCGATGTTGTTTTTGTCTATGCAGGGAGGGTTTGGAGTTGGTGTGGGTTATATCCATCAGTGGTCCAAAAGAAAGTCGGGAAAGAACCTGCGTAGGTTATAGAGTATGCAAGGTGTGGGTACAACTGTCGAGAGGGAGAAGGACAGATCGGATATTCGACAGTATGACCCTATTATTCCCTATGAGACATTATTGGTATTAATTCCCTTGCAACCTAACACCTGGAGCCGCAGCCCTATAAGGCCGCCACCCCGACCTATCCCGGTAAAAAACTTGCCCTGTTTTTTTACAATCCTGGTAGTTCCCAAGGAAGGTTGTACAAGGATTTTTCATTGAGTTATCAGTGGAAGTCCCAACATGTCATTGTTTCGCTTACTTAAGGCTCATCAGGGGGGCAATAAATAACGCAGCCACCTGACAAAAATAAAGAAAACCAAAAAGGTGGTAAGATTACCTTCTGGTGGGAAACATAAGTCATAGACACAAAAAATATGAAGTGTAAAAAATGAGCACAGTGTTGGTTATTCTGTCTAAGCTTGATAGCAGAATAAAAATCCCTCATACTACGTGGGTATCGGTATACATCTGCTTTGTGTATTATCTCACGGGCATTGTACTCGCGTCCTCTTTTTTATTCATGGCCACATCACTTAGACAGAATACACCTCGTGCGTAGGGATTTGGCGATTATGCCACCAATCCCACCCCCCGGTCGCCGGCCTATATATCTACAATAGGAAGAACGCTCTAGCAGTGTACCCACGAATATTACATATTAACAACTGCATCCATTCAAAACCCTAGCGCCCAGTGTCTGTCAGCTCGGGCACGGGCGGACACTTTTTATGCGCACGCGGAACCTCTATAACAGAGGAAATCTGGTCGGCATCTCCCCAGACACGATTACTGTGACATGCCCGCAGTAGATTAGCTGGTTACAACCGGTAAACTCGCATATTCGTCTGAACATGCGAGGACCATGTCCCATACGCATTCTCTCCAGGCATGCGCAGGTTGACAGGACCGAACCGCGGGCACCTGGACGTAACTCGTTGCGCACACACATGGGCGGGGCTTGAAGGTAAGAGCGCCTTCCGGTTTATTTTCTTAAATCTCTAATTAACACATCACTTCTGGGAGGGACCCACTGGTTCATCGTGGATGAGATAGCGGATGCTACTTTCACTGAAGACACCCCAACGGACACACTCCTCGGGACCAGCACTACCCTCCCGGAAGGAGGACATCTCTCACATTTTCTAGGTCCACACCTTTGTATCGATCAAGGTAGGATGAAACTAGAAACTTTGACTCATTTTACACTTATATTTTTTTTTGTCTATGAACTATGTTCCCACAGAAGTAATCTTACCCTCCTTTTTGGTTTTCTTAAATGTTTTGTAGTGGCTGGTTCTATTATGTCCCCTGTATGAGGGGCCTTAAAGTAAGGCGAAAACATGACATTTGTTGGGACATTCCACCTGATAACTCCCATGGAACAATGAAATATACTTGTATCTAACCTTCCTTGGACCTCTAGGCTTTTAACCAGGGACCAGTTTTACCCAGGGATAGGTTTCCTGCGGCGGGTGCGGCTTTAATAGGGGCGCGGCTCCGAGGTTAGGTTGGCACAGGGAATAAAGCCATCTTTCTCTCAGGGAATATTAGGGGTCAGTACTGTACGATTATCCGTTATCGTGCTTCTTCCCTCTCGACATTTGTACCCACCCCTTGTGCATACTCTATAAACCTGCATCTGTTCCTTCCGGACCCTTCTTTTTGGACCACTGTGATTTGGATTTACCACCCAACTCCACAACCCCAACCTAGACAAACAACCATCGACAAACAACGACGGAAAGGTTCTGGACGATGGTGGCCCGCTTTTTTTGGTCCTAGCACTACTTCTGGGAGGGCCATTTACCGTTCAGAAATCAGTTTTAATTTGTATTAAAAAAATTTACCGGCAGTCACCATTATTTTAACTCTCGACTGGTTAGAAAGACACCAGAAATGTAGACATTAAGAGTAGAGTCGTGGAGTGTTTACAATGTGACCACTAAGACACAAATCCCTGTCACTTCAATGGTGGTGCAATCAATTGAGATCGGTGGTAAGTGACGGTAAAGTTTGGGCCACATGGGAATATACAAAAGCCCGGCTTGATTTATGTTACAGTGGATGGTTGCAAGATCAATCTCCTTTTAGAGAATGATAACAGACTTTCTGGATCAATCATTTGGGTGGTTACAACCAACAGAATATTTTTCCTAATATATTATATCCTAGAATCTTTTGTCATTGATTCTTTGGAGTAGGTATTGGGGAGGACGAGGAACAGAAAAAAAATAGGACAAGAAAATAGAATAATTCGACTTTAGATAACATATATATGGCAGACATCAGGCAGGGTCATCCTAAAGAAGAATTCAGTATTTATATAAATCGGACCGGAAATGGTTCCAGTGAATTATTAACCCTGGCTTCTCCCTGTGGGGTTCTCCAAAGTATATAAACGAGATATAATTTCGTGTGGAATTTTAGGAATTGTTTTTAAAACGTTTTTTCCCCAAATCAAGTACATGAGAATGCTTCACGTTGTGGATTCTTGAGGTCCCTAAAAAAAAAGCTCTACACTTTGCTTGCAAAAACATTTCCTCCCACATTCTGACATAAAGAGCTTCTCCATTTTTTGATGTTTCTGGTGTTTTTACAATGATGGTATTTCCTTTCTAAAACATTTTTCCACATTGTTAGTACACGTAGAATTGGCTTCTCCCCTTGGATGACTTCTCTGTGTGAACATAAGGGTTGATTCTTGGGGTCAAAACATTTCTTACATTCAGTACATAAAAATGGCCTTCTCTCTGTGTGATTCTTCTGATGTAACAACAAGATCATTTATTTTTTTCTAAAAACGTTTCTCTCACATTCAGTACGATAAAAGTGGCTTTCTCTTTTCTCCTGTGTAAGTTCTCCGATGTCCAAACAAACCAAAATCGTCGCCTACACCCAACATTTTTCGGCATTACCACTACAGGAAAATGGCTTTCTCCTGTGTGAGTTCTCTGATGTATGACAAGAATTTGATTTCCTGGGTAAAAGATTTTCCCACATTCACGTACAAAAAAAATGGCTTTTCCTGTCATTTTATCTCCTGTGTTTCTCTGGTGTTCTAAACAAAAAGATTTGCTTTCTTGGTAAAGGCATTTCCTCCACATTCATTACATGAATATGGCTTCTTTCCTTGTGTGACTTCTGAATATAATTGACTCGGGATTACAGCTTATTCCTGTGTTTAAAAACCTCTTCTCACGTTTGGAACGTGTAACTGGCTCTTATCTACCATGATTGATTTCCCTCCTCTGTGGGGAAAGATTGTGAAAATGTGTGATTACTTCTACTTTCACCCACAGGGGGAGATGAGTGGGGACGTCCATTGGGAACCTTTGACTTTTCATCTCCTAAAAACAGTAAGGTTGAGAAATACAATATGTTGGAAGTTTCCTGTTGTCAGTATACAAGCAGAAGGTGTAAAAGTAGCGAAGTCAGTAACATCCAGTTCATTCTATGGAAGAAGGTTCATGAATATTAATCCTGACATATATATGAAATAAAAATCCAAACTCAAATACAATCATCATATCCTAAACCGCTTCACTACTTCCCAGGAAATCTGAAGGGGGTTGTTGTAAAACCAGGAGATTCCCCATTCCCCCCTGGGAGCGGAGGCCTCCACCGCAGTCTGACTGAAAACCAGTAATGTCGGTGGTTCTAAGAAGAGAAGCCCCCGGCAGCCGTATATAACAGGGGCTTCTACTGGAGATTTTCCACTTATTCAGTGCTACACTTGATATTAGGTTAGTTGTACGGCTGTGGTTTTTTATGCAGTTCAATATTTTAAATACAATGTATCTACTATATTATCATGTACAAATTGTGGTGGGGAATTTAGGTTCTGCTGGATTTATGCATTTTGTTATCCTCCTTTATATTGTAATTATATTTAGTATAACACATTCTTTATCTGGCACTTTGGAAATAATGGGTTGTAAAGAATAGCTCCTCATGTCCTTCGTGGTGCTTGGCGACCCCCCCCCGCAGGCTGTGTTTTATGAAAAAACCCTTATAACACACATGACTGACCGGCCTGTATATGATGTGAAGTATAATGGTTTGTAATGTCTCTCCAATGTGCTTCCTGTGTGATTGGCGACCCCTGGAGCTGTGTGTGTGTATGAAGTATTACTCCTAGACACTGAATGACAACCTGTTTAATATTGCTTTTGAGGTTTTGTAATGGTTGTAATGGCTCCTACTATGTCCTTCCTGGTGCTTGGCCCCCACCTACACAGCCTTGTGATGATTGATCTCCATACACCTGAACTGACAGCCTGTATGATGATGTGAGGATATATATGTGTAATGTCTTCCCCAGGTTCCCTTCCTGATGGGGTACACGGCTTCCTTTCCTAAGAAGACAGTTGGTTTTTAAGGAGAGATGGCTGTTTTTGGCACAGAAGGGCAGGAGCCACAAACTCCCATAACATTTTCCTGTGACCAGATTTGGCCAGACTCCGCCGTAGAAACGTGAAATGATGGCGCTAGAAGCTTTGTACCCCCCCGGATCTTCTCCCCGGGAGCCGCTGGAGGCCATGAGCCTTGGATTAGCGTTTTTTCTTCGCTCGTCGTCAGCGCCAAAGGGAGACAAAGAGGAGAACTGCGGAACCCCTCTGGCAGCACGTGTCCTACTTGAAAGTCCACTGAAGTAGCAAGCAGAAACTTAACAGGATGCCATCAAAATCCTGTCAGAGATGCTGTCCCCTAGAAGTAAAACTTCCGTCAAATCCGTAGAGAACCAATCCAAAATATCACTGAGGTGAAACCACAACACTATATATAACAAGTTCTGAAAATGTCCAATTAAGACAAGCACCTCCTGTAAAACAGCTGGAGCGTTACAGAGTTTCAAATAGCATGACCAGTTATTGAAGGCATCTTCCCTATCGTCCTGTCGCGTATCAGAGAGGTTATAGGACGCCCCCGTGGTCTAGTTTGGTAAAACCTTGGCAAAGGGTAGTGAGTCTTCATGAATCCCGTCTCAGGTTCTCCTTCACACTAGGCGGACATCCCTATAGGCAATAGGTCTATCGGTCGGTTGTATGGGCGTTGGAGGGTCTCTTTTTGCTTTTCTCTGAGAAGACATCGCAAAGGCCCGATAATGGATTGGAGATAACCCCAGTGGCTTGGGGACATCGAGAAGATACGGTGGAACTTGGCATTACGGGTTCCCAGCGAGGACGTTCCCGGTCATCCATTGAATCACAGTTCTTCACGATGTGACAGGCGCTGGCAACCCGGGGGGCCGAACACAATACGTGGAACCGGGGAAACACTTCAAATAGAAAGGCTCTCCTTGTGCAAGGCGCTCACGTGCAGACTAAGGTCCTCATGGGGTACCGGAGATAATCAGCGGCTTCTTTCTCGAAGATGGACCACACGGAAGATGATGCTGAGAGACCAGGGCAGCACCACACGCATTTCCTGCAGAAGCGGAATCTAGGAAGGCAGGACGTAAACCCGATTACCCTGTCCCAAAGCTGATTAAGACAGTTACGTTCAGAATGGAGAACTTGCTTTGTTCTACGCAGGGATGCTTCTCCCATGAACCCCATGTGCGTGTGGTCCCGAACGCTGTGAAGTACTGACATGACATCAGGAGTGCTCCGTCCTGGCACAAAGAGGCAGAGGTTCGCCTGTGCTTCGTCTGCCAACGTTCTTGGGAAGAAAACAGCTCTATCCCCTGCATGGCTCCTCTGCAGCAGACGAAGACGGAAGATGCTTGAGGTGGTCCTTGTTGGAAGACTGGCTCCAGACGGCAGACGTCGGGTCCAGATTTGCGGTTTTTCCAGACGTTCTCTCAAACGCTCCATTAAAACCAGATGTCAATGCTGTCAGGCCAGAGAGATTAGATCACTCACGTATGACGCATGTCCTGTTCAATGGGAGCGTCTTTGATCTTCCAGACAGATCTTTTTTTTTAAACAAGCAGGCCGCATCATTCCAATCCACTTGGAGGCTTAAGTACAAGTCTCGCTTGACACATGTTCAGTCATGTGTCTAGCAAATATGCCCAGGCTGGTTCCCCCCCAAAATTGAACGGAAGCATCGAGGAACGCAGTGAGCGTAGCCGTGACGGGATTGTCCTGTCCCAGAGGGGAGCGCCACCATCCTGGAATTAACTGCATCACGTAAAGCCACCTTAGCCCATCTGGGCAACTTGAAGGCATAGGTCACTATTTCCAAGTAGCACTGGGTATGAAGCCCCTGTATAACTTAGCCTCACCGTCATATTGCTGGGCGCTTATAAAGACGAAGCCTGGGTTGCACAGTAGACAACCCCCCGTATTAACGCTAGGTATCGGCAGGTACTGGATGCTGGAGCTGGGAAGACAACATTTGCTGCAACCTGGGCGTTGACTTGTCCACGTTACTGACCTTGAGCAAACCATCTGTTGAGACCTTGACGGGATACACTGGGCAGATTTATTGTGGGGTCGATGTAGTGGATCCTCGGACCACATGGAAGATGACATAACCAACATCTTAGATCCGGTGACCATTACTAGATTGCGCTTGCGGACCACTTGAGCAGGAAACCCTGCCCCTGATAAGCCGGAGAGCGAGTTAATGAGCGAGACAGGCTTCCGGGTGGTCAACGGTAAGGCCCTGGGTGCGCCCATGCCCAGGAATGTAATAAGGGTAAAATGACCCACAAGATAACCTGAAAGGCTCCTTAACCCTCCTCTGTCTTGATGCGAGGATTTCCTCTTTCGCTCCTCCTCCTGTCCACGCAGAACTTTCCTGTAGATCCACCATGAAAGGACATGAAAACAAGGAAATGTTATCCAGAGATTCTCTATAATCCTAGTGATGGACAGAACCTCTAGAACCAGGAACTAATAGGGGAATAATAAGAGAACAGGATCCACATTCATCCAAATAGTTTTACATTTCCATCAACTTCTCTTGCTCTGGGACTAGAATTTACAGGTCCCAGGATTTATCCCAACCATGTTTTAGTTAATGACCGACCAACAATCCCCATCCCCCTCCCCCACTGCTGCTGAGAAGGTCAGTAGAGAGTCTCCATTACAACATCCATCTTAAGATTTCAGGACATCTCCTCTCCATTTACCTGATGATCCAGTGTAAATCTCATCCGGTCCTCTTTAATATCCTGGGATTTCAGGACTAGGACATCTCTCTCTGGTCCTCTTTATACTTGGGAATCTTCAGGACGGGACTTCTCTCTGGTTCCTCTTTAAACATCTTGGGATCTTCACATGGACTGGGACATCTCTCTGGTTCCTCTTTAACATCTTGGGGAAGCTTCAGGCGGACATCTCGCTGGTTCCTCTTTAACATCTTGGGAACTTCAGGACTGGTGACAATCTCTTGGTGGATTTCTCTGATGGATCCATCTATAGGAAATGATACAGTGACTGAATACATTGGGGTCATTTTACTTACCCCATTACTTCATAAGAGTGTGCGGCCGCGTTCCTGCATGTGTCGCGCGTGCGCTGAGGTCTGCAGAGTTCACCTTCTTCTTCTTCCTGGTGCATGTAAGTGCTTGATCTTGTGACACCTTTCCCTTTTTTAAATTCCACGGTTTTTGTCCAAAATTTTGGGTTGTCGCCTGCCACGCTCCCGCGATATCGCGTGCAAGCCGGTGCCAATGCAACCACAAATCCGACGCATTATGCCCCAAATAATCGAGGCACTTCGTCTCAAAACGGAAATAATTGGAAAAACCCGACGAAAATGCGTCCGCGGACCCTTGTACCTGAGCCCCTTGTCTATATGTGATGATGAGATTATGGAGAGTCTAGTACCTCTCACAACCTGCTCTGCCTCTATAAATATCAGGAAGGTCTCCCTCTTCTACCTGGTATTGAGAGGCTGGTGGTCCTCCATCTGAGTTTCCGTGTACTGGTCCTTGTGTCCTTCATATCCACTCCCACTCCGCCATGGAGACATAGACAGTGACGTCCTGACACCTATAGGACCTGACAACCACAATACACAGTCTCACCCACCACCCTCCCTTGTTCTTTGACAATGGTCCCCTGCACTTCCCTGTCCGCCTCACAACTCCTCCGCCGTCGCCGTCGTGATCCTGGAGTAGTTTAGTGATCTTCGCGCATGACAGTAATCGAAGAGTGAGGCTCGGTGATGGGCTCGGGTCCATCCTCCTGACCAGCGCGGGGGTCACACACCACCAAGCACCATGACTCTTGCTCTCACTACTGTGTAATCTGTGTATGCGAGACACTGATCACGTACATAAGATCACAAAGCCTCTCATCGCTCTCTCATCTTTCCCGCTGCTATTCCTAGAGATAAGGAGCCGGTTCCTGGGACCCACCTCTTCCTCCGTTATCAAGGTGAATATCTCCAGGAATTGACTCCAGTCCTGGCCTCCTCCTGGCTCTCCGCTGCCCTTTCTTTCCCGGATTCTCCTGTGGATCATCTATGGAAAGGCCACCTTTAGAGAAACCTCGACTGGGCCTTGTAATCTAATAGAACATGAGAAACTGAAAAGAACTAAGAGCACTCGACCTTTGGGGCGTGGCCTGAACCGTTCATGTAGCATACAGTGCGCTCTCGGAGCTCCTGCACCAACGATCAGGCAACTATCCCGCCTTCCTCTGCTGACAACCCAACAAACACTTCAACGTGCTATTAATGCCACCGAGGGCAGCAGAGAAAGGTCACCATGACTCGGGGAGCAGCGAACGGCGAAGGAGAAAGACCGGGAGAAGCGGCCCATAGTCACCGGCTCACAAAAAATGGCGCCGCGACCTGTCAGAGTCCAGGAGTTGGCGGCCCATCTATCTTGAAAAGTATGCCGGTCAGTCGCTAGGCCCTAGGGCTGTAAGAAGTGAGGCGCCTGACCTCAGAGCCCCCCAAACGGGCAATAATCACCCCACATGGATCGCCCCCCCGGTCAATAGGGGAGTAACCCCCGCATGGAGCAACAGATCGGCAGCCATGATATACCCAGAGGGCCTCTCACAGTGTCGCCAAGATTATGGCGTGTACAAGATACTCTGTGAAACCCACCCACCTTAAAAGATCTTTTTCAGCTATATCTGCACTGTGGCTCTCCTACTTACAGTGAATTCCAACTTTGCAGCCTAACGAGGACATTTCAATAATCCGCCATGATTCCGCAGATTGAATACTAGTTGGCATGCGTGGAGGATCGGGTTAAGGAAGATTGAGGAGCAATGGCTCCAGTGAAGATGATATGCGAAAATGAGTGTCATGTTCCCATTCTTATTGATAAAACATGGATATTGAGAACGACTAGACAAAACAATCTCTGTTTGGTGGGGGTGCTGAAGGGCAGAAGGAATCGACTGTGGATTTTCTTTAATCCTTATAAAAGAAAAGTTTACTGATGTGTTTGTTTCATCTATTTGCTAATGAACATGCACATTAGGGTGCCACCACGGGACACCCCATCCGTGGCCCTCTGCGCCCAATTCTGAATTTGAAATCCTACACTTCCGAACCGGGACAGTATATTTGGCGGAAGCCAGAACCATGAAGAGCTTACTATTGAAGGAAAAAGGATCTCGAATCTTTCCAATGTTTCTGCAGGGGTCAGAAACGGGGTGCCCCTTCTTATGTTAAAAGCGGCTGCTACAACTTACAGAAGTGCCATGCAAATGATTTTTCCGGCCCAATCTAAGAGTGGTGCTCTGGGAGAGGTACTATGTATTGAAAACCCTCAATGGCGGTTCAATGGCCTTCACCATCTGAAGGGAAATCCGAGCACACCTTGCTGCGATGGCTGCTCAGCGTTGTATGAAGAACGGTATTTTTTTTCTTCTTTCTCTACAAGTTGCAGGAAGCGAGAACATTTTGGTTAGATTCTTCTTTTGCATTGCTATTAATGTGAAGGGTCAGGGAGCAGTTATTAATGTGTGCCCTTACTTCTCACCAGGAAGTGTGTATTCATAAGTTTTTAGGTTATTACCTTTGTATTTGGGGGTCTAGTGTGGGTGGGTTTCAAGTCCGTTGTACCTTGCTAGGGAATGATATATCAGCCACAGGCAATAGTGTAACGACACATCTTTCAACTTATTTCTACAAGTAGACATGGATGATAATAATGTCGTGCATGGAACATTAGAGAATGGGATGCAAATAAAGATATGCGACTAGCTGAAGCCAAAAGTCATAGTCCCACAGCAATAATTGTGCTCCTTGAACACACTTTACAGTTGAAAAGTGTTATTCCTAATCTTCCCCTTTGAATGCTTTGAAGAAACCTTTATAGATTAACAAGGGCAGATTCGTGTGTCTACATGCTCAGTATTTCGAGTGACCTATGCTGGCATTTATATCTATCCCCCCCCCCCCCCCCATATACTTGTGAAGCTCTGAAAAAATTAGTATTTGATATTGGGTTTACCCAGGTTACCCCCCCTTATACTAGCGAGGAGACTATAATATTGTTTAAATCCAATCCTGGATAGATTCCGAGCAGCTTGAGATGGCTATCTTCAGGGCCAAACTAAGCTTGCCAAATTATGAGTAAGTGGGGTGGTGGGATATATGGCTGACCGGACTGCACGCACATTACGTACTCATGTTCTGCTAGCGCCTTTGGTACTCTTCAATTGATCTTCCGCTGGGTACTCCGGATGTGCTATCTGTGGTAGTAGGGAGAATTTTACCATATCCTTTCGATTCGGACCCTCACCCCTACTGGTTGCCTCAATTTCAGGCGCCACTAATAATACCAGCGGTCTTTTGGAACTAATCTTTTTTTGGATTCAATAGTGCACACCGGGGAGGATTGCTATCCCCATTGAGGAATTCTATGATATAAATATGGGTACTGCAAATCCAGATCCATTTTAATGGGAAGCCTTTAAGTGACATATGAGAGAGTTGTACAAACCCAGATTAATAGACACAAGCTAAGGGAAGGGGAAACGGATTGCTTCGGCCTGCAGACAGAGTAGTCACTACTGAAAGGACCATAAGCTGCCCAGCCCCACCGAGCAGAATAATAAAAAACTGGTAAGGAAGCCCAAAAACTTTTTTCGAAGAACATTGATGCAGTGGCTGATAATCAACTTTTTTTTATGAAGCAAAATATTGTTGAGCCAGGAGAAATGCGCGGGGCAATCTTTTGGCAACCATAGTGAAAGTCAGGATGGGTCTCCCTTTATTAACCCTTAAGGACTGAGGTTTTCGCGGCTAATTTCTCGCTCTCTCCAACTTTCAAAAATCCATAACTTTTTCATTTTTAACTTGTACAGACCTGTGTTGAGGGGTTATTTTTGGGGCTAACAAATTTTACTTTCCCGTATGTTATTTTTTTAACATGCCGTGTACTTCGAAAGACCTGAAAAAAATTACCGTTCTTGTGGGCTAAGTTTTTACGACTTTCACTCTTCGCTCCAAATAACACGCCTACTTATTCTTTGGTTCGGTCGATCGCGGTGATACCAAATTATATAGGTTTAATTGTGGTTTAATACTTTTCAAAAATTAAACGAATTGTGTACACAAAAGAAAAAAAATTTTTGCCATCTTCTGACCTAAGAACTTTTTCATACTTTGGGGCGGGGCACGGAAATGTTTAAGGGGCATTTTTTTTTTTGCGAAATGAGGCGACGTTTCATTGCAAAAACCAACCATTCTTGGGGCCTGTCGACATTTTGATCATTTTTTATTTCATTTTTATGTTATGTTAAAACGGTGTAAAAGTCGCATTTCGTACATTTGGGCGCCATTTCCCCCTCGAGTTCACCGCCCGCCGTAACCGTTTTATTATTAATATTTTGATAGATCGGCATTTGGGACTCGCGATCCCTAATATGTCTGTGATTTTTTACTTTTGTATGTTTTTATAATCCGTTCTAGGAAAGGGGGTGATTTTGAACTTTTAAAATATTTTATTAATTTTTTTATTTTTTAACTTTTTTTTTCTTTTTTTTTTTCAGCATTTTTTTAGACCACTAGGTACATTAACCCTAGATGGTCAGATCGCTCCTACCAAACTTGCAATACTCACAGTAGTGCACTTATTGCGTTTTTGCAGGTCATACATTCAATGACCCATTTGCTCATTGTAATGAACCTGCAATAACATGTATCCTCGTTCCAATCAAGACCCTAGGCTACCATGGTAACTCGGCCCGCCCCCCCGATGACGTTGTGGGGCGTGGCTATCGAAAAAAGAATGCGGCGCCCGCTCGCCGCCGTTTTAAAAACGCCGCCCGCAACTTTGGCGGGCGGCGTTTAGATGGTTAATTGCCGCGATCGGTGCAAGCACGACCGGTTATTATCGGTGGGGGTTTGTTGGCAAATTCAAAACCCCCACCTCTGTATGAAAGGGACTTCAGCCCTGTATCCCTCTTCAACATCCCTTATACCTTCTGCGCCGTAGAGCACGGCGCAGAGCGTAGGGGGTAAAAAAAGAATTAACTGGGGGGCCTATTGCACTTTACATAACGAGAATGTGGGTAATTAGCTAGCAGGTGATGCTGGAATCTATAGCATTGTCTAATTCCAGGTTACCGCCGGAGTGAAGTACATGTGACTCTTACTAGATAAGGTGGCTGATTCAACGGTAACATGCAGAGCTAAAAACGGGACACATTAGATCAGCCCCTGTCTCTGCAAGAACTGGAAGAAGCACTGGCCACGTTCCAATGAACAATGCTCCAGTGATATACGGTCCTGCCGTGGAGTTATTAAGAATATAAAATCTCCTAATTGCCCAAACTATTTGAGACCCTATGACGCAAGTAAAAGGGAGAATTACTGATTCTATGAAGGGAAGCCTTATTGTTTTATAACCCAAACCGGGTAAAGATCTCCAAGCTCCCAGATCGTATAGGCCATTTCCCGATATTCCTTTGATGTTAAGATTCTAGCAAAAGTCCTGAGCCAATCGGCTCACTAAAGTCATCCCGGATTTATTGCTGGCAAGACCATTCTTGCTTTATGCCGAATATATCACCTGCAATTAATATAAAGCGGCTGTGGTACCTGAATCTGCAGGCCGAGATGGTTATGAGGGGGAGAGGGGGGGCGCAGTTTCCTCACCGCCGAGATGGGGATTCTCCAGACACTGGAGGGGAGGTCACTGGACTGAGGGGAGGAGTGATGGCGCTGGACTGTGCCGCTCCTCACTAATAGCACATTACCCCCCCTGTTCCATCCACCGCCGCATTTATTCAATAAGCCTTACCCAGGTAACTTATCTCACACAGACACTTGGAGGGTCGCCCAGGGAGTAACCAGTACAATCAGCCTCCCTCCCTATTTCTGTGACACACCACCATTGCTGGAGACCTGCCAGCTTGTAGGTGAGCCGCCCTCCGTTCCCCAAGATCCAAGCACCGCGACTCAGCGTGTCTAGCCGCAATTGGCAAGCCACTCCGGTATTCGGGCCCAGCTCCTCCAGACCGAAGAAAAGGCTCGTTCCTTGGTGGTGATGTTGCACTGGCGTCTCCCCTGAGTGAAACTATTGATGGTAAATAAGAGTTGTTTCCTCAGTAAAACTGTATGAATTCTGATTTGGCAAGTTTTGATCCTGAGCAAATTATTATACAGAATCAGGACAAAAAAATTACTTCTCTCCTGCGTGAATTCTCTAATGTATACACAAATTTGCTTCCAAGGTGAAGCATTTCCACACTTCAGTACCAAATGTGGTTTTCCCCTGTGGGACATTCCTGATGGTAACAAGACCTGTTTTCTGAGTAAAACATTCCCACCATCTTGACATGAGAATGGTCTTCTCCGTCACTTTGTGATTCTCATTTTAACAAGTTTTTCTTTAAAAGTGAAATAATTCTCACAGATGGTCTCCTACTTAAGGACACCCAACTTACAGAAACCCCTATTAAAGACAGACCCCTCGCCTACTGTGACCTTGGTGAAGCTCTCTGGAAGCTTTACTAAAGTCCTAGGCTGCAATAATCATCTGTAAGTTGTCTGTCAATAAGCTTTTATTGATAATCCCTGAAATTTTAAACTCAAATTGTCATTGGGGCAAAAAAAAAATTTGTCTGGAACTACAATTATAAAATGTATAGTTTTGACTTAAACTAAAATTCAACTTAAGAACAACCTATGGAACCTATTTTGTATGTAACCGGGGGCTGCCTTACATGAAAATGGCTTTCTCCTTTCCCCCTTGCGGTGTTCTGTGATGGATAACAAGATGGTGATTTCATGAATAATATTTTCCAGATTCAAAGTTATATGACACTTTGATATGTAGTATTTATTGAGTGTTTTTTTATTAATTTGATTATAATCCATCCATTCAGCCTTGCTGATTTTATCTGGGGCAATAAACGCCCAAGATTGGTTGCGGTACCACTCTAACGGTTCAACGGAGGCGGGGGGTCGTTTATCTTGTTTATATAGTATATCATTGCGTTGGTCCGGATTGAGCAATTACTCCACGATCCCACTATGCCTGCTTCTGGGTGCCTTAAACAACGAGTGGATCTGGAACCGCAGCACTCTCTTTCTTCTCACAAAATTCTGTCCCATTGACAAATCCAGACTTCCCGCGCGCTTTCTCTAGATCAATCTTCTGGGACGCCGTCTCACAGGACCTTCGACATGACTCTTCAGGTGAGGCTCCGTTTACTTTTTTCAGGATTTGGCCACAGCCTCGAGCAACCCATTACCTTGGTGGAACCTTTCTCAACTAGGCTCCTTTCTGTGTACGCCTGGGGCCCGAGGCAGCTTTTCAATACCTGCTGACACCCTTGAGACCTCTTCTGTCAACATCCCCTCCGAGCACTGTATCTCACAAATTTACAGCCTCTTAGTAAGGAATCAACTGTAGTCGCCATACATGCTAGCTGGGAGAAAGAGTTGGGCATAGCCTTGTCATCAAAGACTGGGATAAGAATTTTTTTTCCACTTACAACTCTCAATTGCATCTGCTCGCAATGCAAGAACAACAACTACAAAATACTCTCAAAGGTGGTATAGGGTACTGGCCCTAATCATTCCATCTATCCCAGTGCCAGACATGTTGTTTTGAGATGCGAGACTACAGGAGATATCGCCACATATGGTGGTCTGCAGAGTAAACCTCTACTCCCTTCTGAACCAGGTATTTGAGATCTCTAAGACCTATCTGAACACCCCAATAGCTGGTAAACCGGAAAGAGCCTTAATATCCATCTTACCACCCGGGCGAGATCGGAAAACATAGTTTGCTTAATTCTCTGTAATGGCAGCATCCTTTTATCCCACTAGTGCCTCTAACCACCCCTCCCTCTATCTCTGACTGGCCCAGGAATGCTCCAGTTTTCCACTGGAAAAATTATTGTGGCTGTAAATTGCATATCAGTAAAGTTCTTCAAACTATGGCAACCCAAAGAGCTACTAGAGCCTAAATACGTGATGGTGGGTCACTTGTCTCTGGCCCTGCTCCCCATCTTCACGACCTCGCCCGGATAGCCCCTAAACAAACCTAGATGCATGGGGAGGGAGACCCTATGTCCCTCACCGTGTACCATCAGCGCCTCGGCCCCCTGGACCATAGGAGTCCCTTATTTTTTCGTTTTTTTTCTCTATGTCCCCACGTGTATATTCTTGTTTTGTCTGTATGAATGTGTGTGCTGGCCACCCATATACCAAGGTTTCAATGTGTTGGACTACCTATCCTCTAAGGGGGGGGCAAGTGCGGGCTACCATCTAACAAGGAGCATGTGCGAAGCCTAACACTACAGTATATACATTTGTTGCATAATAAATTGCACTTCATAGTGACAGTATGTATTATTCCTTGCCATGTACTGGAATGGGGAATAATTTCAATGTAGTGAAAAAACTCATTTGCATCATTTTTTGTGGGCTTGTTTTTTACGGCTTTCACTGTGCGCCCCAAAGACATGTTACTTTATCTTTGGTTGGTACGATCCAGGGATAACAAATTTACATCGGTTTATTGTGTTTAATACATTTTTAAATATGTATTTTCTGTAACAAAAAAAATAAATGTCTTCGTTTCGCCATCATCTGTGCGCTAATACTTTTCATACTTCAGTGTACGGACCGTGTGTTTAATAAGGGACTTTTTTTATGATGTTTTCTTGCTACCATATTTGGGACTGTACAACCTTTAATAATTTTTAACAAAAGTTTTTATATGTTGCAAATGCGAAAAGTGGTGTTTGGGACGTCTTATTTATATTTAATGATTATTTTTGATAGTTAACACTTTTGGGATGTGGCGATACTAACACTTTAGGACTTTTACTGTTTATTTTTAATTTCATTCTTGGAAATGGGCGAGTTTAAGTTTTAGGTTTTTATTAATTTAATTTTAACTTTTTTTAGTTTTTACTAATTTTCAGACCCCCTAGGAGTACTTTAACCCTAGATTGTCTGATTGATGATACGAGATACTGCCATACAACAGTTAGGGGATGTTATAGATGCATCCTTGACAATGTGCCGTCTGGCTACATTGTAACATATGATCAGAAACTACACAGCCTAGGGTCTTCACAAAGATCTGTAGGCTGTCAAAATGACAGATCGTTGCTCCCGATGATGTCACGAGGACAACAGTCTTAGGAAAGATAATGGTTGCCATGCGCCGGCGGCGGCAATCAAACAGTTGACACCCCACGGTCAGTGGCTCCACAAGGTGAATAGCAACCAAGCTATAAACCAGACCCAACAATTCCGCCTAAAAACAATGAAGGGATATGGACCCTCACTCCAATCCTACTTTGTTCCACACAATTATCATGAGAGTTTGGCCAAGTCTTTCACAAAAATGTAATGAGGCTCCAATGTCCTCAATGTTATTTTCCGTAACGTTTCCATCTTTGGTTTGGTGATACTTCAGTAACATCAGTAAGAGATTAAGAATTCTGTTCTCTATCTGACCCAAATCCATCAGTTCATGCCTGAAAACCAATATCAATTTGAGTCCAGTGATCGAATGGTGACACTTTTCCCTGAGATCTAGAATTCTCTGTTTCAGTGAATGAATCGAGGACATCACTGAAATCATCTACAGAAGAATTTTTTGTAAAATGTTTATTTTTGGAAACCAGACCTCAAAGTAGGTTCGACAGAACCTAGACACTAAAATGGTTTCTCCTCTGGGTGAATTCTCTGATGTCCTTCAAAACTAATTTTATGTACAAAAGACTTTCCACAATCAGGACACGCAAACGTTTCTCTATTGTGACGTCTTTGGGTGTCTCACAGAGCCGATTTATCTGTAAACATTTTCCACATTCCCAACATGGGAACGGCTTCTCTCCTGTGTGAGTCTCTCTATGTGCCTGAGCTCATTTAAATGAAAAACTTTTCCACACTCTGAACACGAAAACGGCTTCTCCCCGTGTGACTTCTCTGATGTCTCTAAGTTGAACTTTATGCAAAAAACGTTTCTCTACACTTCTGGACAGTGAATGACTTATCCCCTGTGTGAATTCTCTGATGTTTCTTAAGATTGCTTTTAAGTGTAAAAGATTTTCCACATTCTGAACATAAAAATGGCTTTTCCCCTGTGTGAATTCTTTGATGTCTTGAAGTTCAAATTTAGGTTGCATAACATTTTCCGCATATCTGAACATGACAGCTTCTCTCCCGTGGTGTGTTTTTCTGAGTCTGTGAAGTTGAATTGAGAAGAACATCTTGCACATTCTGAACAAGAAAACGGCTTCTCCCCCTGTGGAGTTCTTTCATGTACCTGAGATGAGGTTTTACGCGAAAACATTCCCACATTCTGAACAAGGAATGGTCTCTCCCCTGTTGAGTTTCTGACTGTGCACATGCCATTGCTTTTTCTCTGCAAAAACATTTCCACATTCCAACAGAAAATGGCCGCTCCCCTTGAATTCTCTGATGTCTCGGAACTCACCCTTATGCGCAAAACATTTCCCACATTCTGGACATGGAAACCGCTTCTCCTCTGGGCGAGTTCTTTGTAGCTTTCAAGACTTGGTTTTTTGAGCAGAACATTCCCACTTTCAGGGAAAGATTCATCTCCTGTGTTAATTCTCTGGTGTTCAACAGATCTAATTCTCTAATGAAGGTTTTCCCACATCCACACAGGGAAAGACTTTTACTTGTTTAGGTCCAGGCCTTTTTGCCAATCTGTATTGATAATATTCTGGAGAGATAAAACAAAAACATCAGGGTTCTCAAAGACTCGATAACCAAAAAGACAACGTCTTCCTGGCAGTGAAGCTCGAGCTAACTGGTCGGTTTCCCTCAGTATACGTAAGATTTATGAAGACTCTTACCTTCCGCTAACTCTAATTTGGGATTTTTCTAGTTCATTAGTTGTGTCTCTTTTCCATAATTTCCTACGAAAACAGAACAGATTTCTTTATTGTAGTGATAACGACACATAAGATATGGTTCCATCACTTGTGAGTCATTGCCTCCTAATACAAGATATATATTAGTCCTTAGCAACTGCTATTCCATCACTACACAGCGAACTTTAGTCCTCACAGAACAGTAATAGCGTGTAAAGTGGAATTTTAATGGTAAAATTGCTTTTGTGTAATCATATTTCCCTCTCGCTCTTTTCTCGTACCAGTTATGTTTCCTATAAACAGAGACGAGGAGACAACAACAACAACTTCTGCTGATCACTAATTGTTGGCTGAGGTGCCTCTCGCTCTTCATGAAGGGGTCTCTCCGGTTCATCATGTTTCTGGGGTAAAGAGTTACGAGCCTCTACATACGACTCAGCTGATCCCATAGGTTTTCAATGGGATTGAGAGCTACAGAAAGTGCAGCTCCATCTACCTGATGATCCGTGGGACATTCTCCTTCGGTTTCTCTTAATATTTGGGAATCTTCAGGATAGACAATCTCCTGGTTCTCTTTAATTCTGGGAATCTCAACTAGGACATCTCTCTCCTCTGGTTCCTCTTTAATATCTTGGGAATCTCCAGGACTAGGACATCTCTCTGGTTCCTCTTTAATATCTTGGGAATCTCCAGGACTGGGACATCTCTCTGGTGGATTTCTCTGCCTGGATCCATCTATAGGGAATATACACAGTGACTGATACATTGTCTATATGTGATGATGAGATGATGAGGAGGTGACCTCGCACCTGCTCTGTCCTATAATCAGGAAGGTCCTCTTACTGGTGATTGAGGGGCTGTGGTCCTCCTCATGATGTCCTTGTACTGGTCCTTGTGTCCTTTATATACTCCCACTCCTCCATGGGAAATAGACAGTGCGTCCTGACACCTAGAGGAACCTGACACCACAATGACACAGTCATCACCCAGACCCCTCCTTGTGTTATTGTACAATGTCCCACATTCCGGCAGCGTCCACCTCTTCCGCTCAGCAGTCAGTGATCTGGAGGTAAGTTCTAGGATCTTCTGCTCATGTATCAGTGAATGAGGTGAGGCTCGGTGATGGGGCTCTGGGTCCATCCTCCTGACACACGGGGGTCACACACTCACCAACGACTTCTTCACTACTGTGGTAATCCTGTGATGGGGAGAAAACTGATCACTACAAGATCCTAGAAGCCCTTCACCTCTCCAGTCATTTCCCCGCTGTTTATTCCTAGAGATAAGAGCCGTGTCCTGAGGACTCTCACCTCTCCGTTATCAAGGAGATCATCTCCAGGTGTGAGCTCCAGGCCTGCCCGCCACTGCTCTCTGTCCTTTCCCCGGATCACTGGGGATCATTGATGGAAAGGATCATCTTTAGGAGAAACCTCTGGGAGTCCTGTATCATAGAACCTGAGAAACATAGAAGAACTAAGAGCAAAACTCTATATGAGCAATTGTGTCCATGACTTGTGTTGTGACAGATGGGGATTCTCCAGACACTGGGGGAGGTCACTGGACTGAGGGAGGAGTGATGT